>JAUZND010048766.1:0-19824 GCA_034780555.1 Coelogynopora nodosa | reverse complement strand
TCTATTATATACCTTTTTTTGCTAGACTCAAAATTTTGCTTTTATCCCCAAGATATGACGTCATCAAGATTTAGATAAGCGTTTTACCATGTAAATGTATCCAGTTCCGGATTCATCTAGAGAACCACAACACCTACAGAGACGTACTAAATATCAAAATAAAGCTTGAGAGATTCTATTATATACCTTTTTTTGCTATACTCAAAATTTTGCTTTCATCCCAAGATATGACGTCATCAAGATTTAGATAGGTGTTTTACCATGTAAATGTATCCATTTCCGGATTCAAGAGTTCATTTACATGGTAAAACGCCTATCTAAATGTTGATGACGTCATATCTTGGGGATGAAAACAAAATGTTGAGTCTAGTAAAAAAGGTATATAATAGAATCTCTCAAGCTTCATTTTGATATATGGTACGTCTCTGTAGGTGTTGTGGTTCTTTAGATGAATCTGGAAATGAATCTGGAAATGAATCAGGAAATGAATGTAGAAATGATTACGGAAATGAAGTTTAATACGTTTTATTAATAAAAATATAATAAAACAGTATTTTCATATTTATATTAGCTATTATTATAATAGCCTAGAAATTATTTTTCTGTCTAGGCAGAGATATAACATCTTCAATAAAAATACATTATAATATAGGGTGATTCCAGCATGATTCAACAAATGGGATGTAGCACATATTAACAGAACTTATTAAAATTTTAACCATTGGTTACCCCATATATAAAAATATATAATCCAAAATATCAGTCAGATGTTCTTAGCTGTTTCAGTTTTAGAGGCACTTAAAGTTGATATATTTGTTTTGCATTTTTTGAAATTTCTAAAACATACTAGTTTTAAACAACTCATTCTCAATTCTGACAAAGAAAACTTCATAATTGTTTGCTTATAAGTTTTAAATAACATATATTTGCATAAAATCATAGAATTGTTATGTTTTCTTATGTCGTAAATTTTCTATCATTTTTTTCTATAATTTTTCTGACATAAAAACCAACTCATACTTCATGGTTTCATATTTCATACTAAAACAGCTGCTGGATTCCTCTACAAGACATGATTTTCTGCATTGATACTCCAGAAATGTCAGATCAAGGTGCCCGACAATACACATTGAGCAACAAAGACTATACAAATATTATTCAATTGATTTCTAAAATGTAATATACAAACTTATTTAATAATTTAACACTTTTCATAGATGATAAACATAAGACATATACTTTTATAACTTAAAAAAGGATATTTCCATTTTTACATGTTGTTTCTTTAATTTTCATGACACTTGTGACTGACACAACAAAATTAGTTTTATGTCTATTATGAAACATGTAAGACACACATAATGTATTAGTGACACTACAAAATTAGTTTTGTCTATTATGATACATGTAAGACACACATAATGTATTATTAATTATTTGCAAACATTTTATTTTATACTGATATATATTCCTATGGTCCTGCTGAAGATTATAACTAACATTCTTAATATATTAGAAATTTATATTTACCATTGAGTAAAGAATTTATAATTTTTATCAAGTATTATATATATATATATCATCTACATGTTTTACTTTATGCAATATAAAAGTGATAGGTTACTGTCAAAATGCTATTTTGTTTTATTAAGTAGCAAAAAATATGAAATTTTGTGGAAAAAATGCCTTTTAACTCAATTTTGCATTTTCTATA
Organism: Coelogynopora nodosa; assembly: GCA_034780555.1. Classification (NCBI taxonomy): domain Eukaryota; kingdom Metazoa; phylum Platyhelminthes; order Proseriata; family Coelogynoporidae; genus Coelogynopora; species Coelogynopora nodosa. Next base: position 18,110 of record JAUZND010048766.1, on the reverse strand, counting down.
TTGATGACAGACAAAGTTTAATAAAATGGGCTCACTCAATATAACATAATTGAATTATAATTTGAATGCATTAAAAAGGCTTGTATGCTATTGAATGATTAAAAATAATTTAGTCTCATACCTTCATAAACAGCCATTATATAAAAATAATAACCGGATGGGTAATTTATTAAAATTGCAAACCATGAAAATATATAGAAGGAAATCCATAAGGAACTTCATTTTTCATGAAAATATATAAGTAATATACAAATGCTTAAGTGTATAAAAATTGGTAAACATTACTAACTGTCCAGATTTGCTTTTTTGTAGAGAAAGTTTACCATTTTATAGTACATTTTTAGATTTGAAATTTTATAATAAAAATGTAAATTTGAGTATTTTCTTGGTGTTTGACTAAAACATAAACAAGATTTTTGGAAAATATAGCTAAAATTAGACCATGAAGCAAATTTTCAAAATTCTACATATATTATTATTAGCAATTTTAAAAGCCATTAAGTACTAATGGGTCACAGCCCTAACATTTGTTGCGGGTGATTTTTATGTACCAAATTTCAAAGAGCCATATCTCTGAAAATAATTGAATAATGAACTTTTAACTTGAAAATGGTGTTTTTATTAGTATTATCTAGAAAAATGAACAATTTTGGTGACAATGACCAGGGAATTTTTCCCCAAAATTGATTGATTTGACATGGACTGACCCGTATTTAGGTGTAAACTGTATAAATACCAAAAATAGAGAATTTAAAATGTAAAAATTTAGAACTTGTAATAGAAAAAACCTTTTGAAAATTTTACATGAAATGCATATAATAGTGAACAACATACTGTTTCTTATCCCAATACTCTATTGCATGTCAGAAAAAAATTCCACATTGTCAAACCATGTAAAAATTGTATAATTTATTAATTCCTACAAATTATAACATTTTTCTGACAGAAAAAAACCTAATAAACTTATACTTTTCTTAAAGTATGCCACAAATAGTGTTAAAATATAGAGTATGAGTTGGTTTTTATGTCTCAGAAAAATATATAAGTGTCTGAAAATCATGAAAATAATTTTTTGGTATATTTTCATAGCCATAGAAAATTTCTGACATAAGAAAGCCTAACAATTCTATGATTTTATGCAAATATATGTTATTTAAAACTTATAAGCAAAACATTATGAGGTTTTCTTTTGTCAGAAATTAGAATGAGTTATTTAAAACTAGCATGTTGTAGAAATTTCGAAAAATGCAAAACAAATATATCAACTGTAAGTGCCTCTAAAACTGAAACAGCAAGAATATCTGACTGATATTTTGGATTATATATTTTTATATATGGGGTAACCCATGGTTAAAATTTTAATAAGTTCTGTTGATATGTGCCACAGACTTTTTTTGAAATTTTTGTTGTTTCGTGCTGGAATGACCCACATACAAAAAGTATGAAGATAATTATTGAAATATTTACTATGAACATATCATGTCGAATATCACATTTACAATAATTTGACGCATTAAAAATAGTTTGTTAATTTTGGTATTATCACAGGTATTGTAGGGATGAATTTTGAAATGTAAAGAAACTATAGGTGACTTTTAAATATTCATTATTTTACCAACTGTTCTCTTTTACTCAATTATACACTGCTGCCAAGAGAACGTCCAGTAAAGGGGTATTTTATTTATTATCAAATAACAAACCAAAATAACATTAATATTGTTCAAATCAAAGATATTGAATATTGCTATACTTATATTATTATATTATATTCTTAATATAGTAGTAATTATACCTTTATGTTTTTTAGTTGTTTTTAAATCGATTCGGAATATTAACAAAAATAATATATCAATCACTTTTTGGGCCAGAGACCGATGTCTTTAAAATACCTACAGAACAGTCGAGTAAAATTGCGTGCACAGAAAATGTATTCATTATAAAAAAACCAACCTATACTATAGACTCACTGGAAGCGCAACGATTCACCGCAGCCATCAGCGGGTACTCGGTTTCATTGACCGGCTTCACTGTAACCTTGACAACCGAGCCGTTGCCTCCCATCTCCGCCCGGATGTAGTCAGCAATGCGCGGGGCAGCCATTCTCTCCGGATCCGAGCCCCCGATGTCGCGCGCCACCCGTCGGCCCTCCTCGATCGATTCGACAAGAGCTACACCACCAGCCTCATCGGCACCGAATACCGAAAGGCTGGTTACCTTGGCGGCACGACTGGGCACGTTCTCGCGTATTTCAATTGGCTGGCGGAGGCATTGACATACAGTCCATGAGTTGTGAGTAGAATTTTTACCCGCGTATGCGCCTAAAATTACCCTTATAGTTTTCTTTGATAAAGATTGCTTTTAAAATTTTAAATACGGGCTACATAAAAGTGATATTTCAAAAAATTCCATTTACATGACTATGACATCACTGTTGAGCCCGCTTTAAAGCTAACAACATAATTTTAAACATATGAAGCATATAATAGATAAAAAAGGATAAAATAGAGTTTTATAGTCGACCTCAGTCAGATATAAAACATTTTATTGACCAATTGGTGTCTAAACTAAATTTTAAAAAATTGATGAAAGTCAAGTATGAAAATTGTGAATGTAATTCGACAAAATCAGATAGATAAAACGTTATGTTACGTAAAATGTAATTCTGTTATATGAGTAACAACCGATAATAAAACATGACCGTGTACTTCCTCTTTAGAGTACAAGGGTTAAGAGACAATTATAAGCACCCAGTATATAGCAAGTATTACAATAGACACTGTGTCAACTATCATTTGGTTGAACTTAGTTACTTTCAATTATTAAAGCGAAAAGTAACGATATACAGTTAGATAGATGTTATACTAATTATAACGTTAGATTAAGTGGTACTTGTAACAGGGTGCATTTTATATCACAACAATACTATATGGTACTACCATGTTGAAATGGATTGTAACGTCTTTTCAAACTTAAAAATTTGTATTAAAATATATAGTCACAGTTATTATAATATATTGAAAAACTGTATTGTAAATTACGTTATTATTCTTACAAGAGTCCTCTTAAATGTTGAAAAATACCAATGTGTAAAAAATTTTAAAAACATACATATGAATGGAGAATAATTAATACTAAAATAATCAGTCAAAAATCACTACAGTGTCGATTATTGATTTTGCAGTATTCAACCGTTCATCTTACTGTATAAAGAGCCTGCGATGCTCCCAACATTGCGACCAGCAACAAGTTCTTATCTGTCGCCCATATTGCTCCCTTTGGTGCAGTCTTCACAGAACCAAGAACCAGCAGAGGTTTCTTACTGCCCGCCTTCAGCAAACTGAAAAATGTGTAATATATAGATGTACATTTTACTAGCTTCAGTAAATCAATATAAACTCTATACGAGAACTAAATATTTTACCAAATATATACCGCCATTGGTTTAAATGTAAAAAAATAATGTCAATTAAGTATTATATATATAAAAAAACATTACAATCTTAGGATTATGTTTAAAATAATAAATCTTTTCTTAGGTTAGTATATATGTTGTATAGGAAAAAGTTTCATTTTTAACATAATTTTTTTTCCGGTACTAGTGCTTGAACAAATGGTATATTATAATTTTCTGTCAAAGACACCAAACATGTAGTAAATTTGTAAATATTCAAATATTACATTTAATAAACTTTTTAAAAAGTGATCATATAAAAGATTTCCTGATTATACATTGTAAGGAACTATAATTTCTACTAATTCACAATCAGAATTTTTTTTTTATTCTATTGTTATTACATATTATCGAATTATATTGTACAGAATTAATAAACCATTGACAAAATCCTATAACTGCAAATTAAATATGTTCTAAATAAAACGACATTCAAAAACGTAACAATGAAAATAAGCACGATAACAAATATTCAGTGTAGTCAAGCAATAAATGCTTCATTTAAAATGTTAACGATCAATTGAAGTTCAGATACTAAAATTGTAGTTTATATGTTAAATTTCAAACGATGCATTGGATAAGAATCAAAATTAATTGTTGACGAAAAGATGTTATCGTAGCCTTTTCGGAAACATGTATATAACAGATCAGAATTACTACGGGGGGTGTACGACTTGATCGACTTGAGAATAGATAATTTTAGATGAGATTAGAAACATATCATTCAGAATAATCCTTAAAACACTAACAATTTTCTTAAACTGCCGAATTTTAATCAAAACGATTGTAATAAAATTGGTCTTTGTATATAGCCATTTAACAATGTACCTAATCAGTTCAGACTAATTACAGATTTTAATATAAAACATATTGATCTGATCCTACCAGAATTTACTAAAATCAAGGTCGGATCAATTAATAACTAACCTATGATGTTGTACATGAAGAAATTCCCTCTTAATTAGTAAGTATAAAAAAATGTAACGTGTGTATATAAAGCTAATTAAAAAACATTATTTTAATCTGATTTAAAGTATCTAGGTGGAAAATATAATATAAAATTACGACGTAAATGTTATAAATGAACTACAGGAACTTATTTCAATTTTAATAAAAATATCTACCAAATTTAAAGAAATAATCTCTATATATAAAGGCTTAAATGAAAACCAGGATATTGATCTGATCTAATATTGTATATAGATTAACGTTGGGATCATACATTAAAAAAGAATAATCATGACACAATATAAAGTATAGGAAGGAGTAGCCTATAGGCTACTATAGTCGATCAGTTCAAATTTTAAAACGGTTGTGCCAAATGTAACCAACATTTCTCGCCACTTGATAGAATATAAAAAGGGACAGATAAAGAAGGGTACTTCTACAATAAGATAAATCTCAATATCAAAATACAATTAATAATAATGAGGTCAAAACTACAGGCCTACTTGAAAACAAAAACAAACTTGAAATTTAAAAAAAACTAGATCAATTACAACCAAAAGTTGTATAAATATTAAAACATAATGTGGTAAATATTGTTACATAACTGTACTAATTATGAAAATAGATAAGATATCAATCAACTATATAGCATTCTTCTGAGATTTTTCGATATTATCATAAAACATTTCAAATTTATTTTAATTATCAGACAGACGATCAATAAATAAGATTTTATACGCTGTATGTAGTTCAATTTATAAATAATTTTTTAAAAATGCAATCATTTAATTCTGATGGTAAATTTATAATCTTTAAGTAAAATACAATGTGTGAAATTTTGTAACTAATTTAATTAATTTAAAACTAATGTTTTACGACGTTGACATTAGTATCACTAGTCAACGTTAAAAACAAGACATTTTATATATGCTTAATTAAGAAAGGAAATCAGTAACTTAACAATTACAATAATATATATCAAATTACATTATATAATATGTTAATAGATCCCCAAATATCGACATATAAAACTTCCGACAATATAAAGGAACATTTTATTGTACAATTCTGCGTTGTTGGTGCTCGAGAACCTTATCCAAGCGAACCATTAAATCGAGATGAGCAAAGGTGACATGGATCACATCATAATTACATCACATCTAACCTCGTCGATAAACGTGTATCTTACACAACAGTGCATTTATTGAAAAAAGAGTCACAAAACAGCAGAGGTACAAAGGTGTTCCGCAAAAGTTCCAATGTACATATTGTTGTTTATTCATATCACAACATATCGTATACAAAATTAATCATTGATAATAATACAGTCAAACAGGTAGCTATAATAACCACAAATAGTAAAAATACCAAAAAAATAAATTTCTAAATCGGTAGTTTTTAAAAGAAAGAATACTGCTGCGGACATGCCTGAGTTCAATATTACTATAGTACTTTGGGTGGTACATATTTGAAGCTAACTTAGTGCAAAAATTGTCGCAAAGGATACACAGGAAGTTTTTTGTGGAAGACAATCAATAATGTATACAGTACGTGTTTCGACTCTAATAAGTCAGAAGAAGGTAGTACGATAAATGTAACAGATTGCTGAGAATGGTGAGAACTAATGCGCTGTAAACAGTTCAAGTTTTGGTTTGTTTAACGTTAAAATAGTAAAAAGGTTTTAGATAGTTTTAGTAGTTTTCTGCGGCTGGAATTAAAAAATATTGCTTTTTAATGTAGTTGACCAGGTGAGATGATTTAAGAGTGATCCTTAGATACTAGGCATCAAAGACAAGTAAGATGGAGCTTATGGTGGCATGGTAGATTTTCTTTGGTTATGATAACTAATGTTGGATTTTCGTCATTTCAATGACCAATCCTTTTTGTGCGACCCATATAGCTACTAAGATTATTAAATTCCTCTTGAAGGACGTCATCGGGATACATGATAAATATGGCGAACAATATGAACTACAAGACCTATGTGCCGTAGGCCTAATGACCTAGATTATATAAAAACTATTACATATATCAAAATATTATAAATTAATTAAGAATTTTGTGTTCGTTATCATAGCTCGTAAAATTATATTTAAAAAAATATATAAAGTATATATATTATTATAAGCATAGCAAATATTTATTTAAATATAATTATTTGATGGAGGATATAGCAACATTTCTTCGGAATAACCTTTTTTATTATTTTTTAGAAATAGTATAAAACCATGAGCAATGTAGAATTTGGTAACAATAATATAATTTCGATTCTAACTAAATTTAGGGAAAATATCATTGCAAAGATTACCAAAGGTTACCCAAAGAATAATTAAGTTTAAAAACGTTCAATATATACTCAAGGCAAATAGCATCTTGAATTCCAAGAAAAACGTATTGAATACATTGTTAATTAAAGCATACAACAGATGAAACTATAATGCTTTCATATTAAAACACAAGTAAACAAAACTACAGCAGTAACTTTGTAATTCCTGGAAAATAATATTGAACTAACTGCAGGACTTATTTATGTGTGCTGGGTAAATGAGTTTAAAAATGTACGCACTCAAACTAAATAGCATCTGCAATTCCAAGAAAAAAGTATTGAATACATTGTTAATAAAAATAGAGAAAACAATCATACAACTCTACACTGCAGTAATTAAACATAATTAGTCTGTAACATAATGGCCTCAATAATATCGCTTAAAACGCACTTTTAAAATTAGCTCCAGTATATTACTAATATGAGACATAAATAAACAGGAGAATCATCAAACAAATATCGTCTGCCTAATACATTCAATGTACATATTATACAAAAAATTAAACAAAACCAAAATAACGTTAATGATTATTTTGATAATTATTATTACGATTTTTATTCACATTCATAAACCGTTTATTAGATGGCGAAGTTAATGAATACTGGATACAAACGCTAAATATCGTCTGTCTAAAATTATGTTACACTAGGTATATAAAAATCCAATTTGTTTGATCTGACAAAAAATTCTAATTAATGTTTTCAATCGGATAATTGTACTTATTCTCAATGTCTCATTCTAACAAATTTGATAATTATTATTAAAAATGACACGTGCATGAATTCAATGCACAATTTTTTTTAAACAGAAAATCTATAAAAAAAATTAAACAAATATTCTATGAAAAACATCGCCCAGAAGTGGCATTTTATTCGCGTCAATGTGAATGTTCAAATGAAATTCAAGTAGTAGTAAAAGATGCGCTAAGAAAATTCATTTATTCATTTCACCAGAATTTGTATCTCAATAATCGCAGATCCCCAAAACAATCGCAGGAAAAATATTTGGTAATAAATAGATATGGATAATATATAAGAAAAGTTATCTAGTCAGAACAAGTTATAAAAATGTTTTGGAGTACAAACAAAATTAAATTCTTCTTTGGAATTTTGGGCAACAAACATAACCGGATGCAGGCTTCTTTTTTTAAACTTTTCACAAAAACTTTTTTAACATCCAATTCTACTCTTTTCAGTCAGAAAGTTAGGTGACTCAACAGCAAGAGACATTTCTTTTGCAGATGCCTCTGGAAAAAATCCAATAACTTTCCGGAGGGCCACATCTATTTCCAGTCGAATTCAGGGTTGCTAGACCTCTAAGATTTCAAATGCGGACGGGTCCAATATCAATGGGTGCCCCATGGCTACCAATACCATGGCCACTAATATCATGGCTACGCGGTCAGCGACATATATGAAGCACCGAAAATTTTTGGTAAAATTTGATTTATTATGTAGCATTATTTAGTCACTTGAAAAATCGATTTTGTTACTTTTGAATATCTTTTATGAAGGTCAGGTGATAGGTGGTTATCACCTCAATATGTTATCGCATTTTTAGCATTTTCAAAAAAACTCATCTAAAATTCACAAAATCTTCTCTAATCCTATCATCGTGTTTTTGTTCTTTCACTTTAAATTCTAATAGGTGTATCTTCCTGTCCATGTCTTCATACACTAGTTTCATTATTCTTTTGTCTTAATTCTAATACTTTCTTTCTCATCATTTGCTACTTTCTGTTTTAGAAATGTTAAGTTCACAGACTTTGCCTTACCTCCCGCCTCAAGCAATTGAGATATATTGAAAAAATGCAGCCATCAACGCAATTTTTTTAAATAATCGCGAGCCCCTCTCAAGTATCGCAGAATCGTGGCTTTGGCCAAATAATCGCAACCAGTGGCAAAACACAACAGTCATGGTCGCATACTGATAAACACTTGAGATAAGTATTTCACTGTTTGACAATATTAAACTGTTGGATACAGAACTCTCCCTAAAGAACTCTTTGACATTTATTAGCCTACACATACAATAGTACCTACACGTTTTTATAATCAATTAAAAGAAATAAAACGAACCTCTTTATTCCGGCAATAGCAGCATCAGAAACTCTACGACTATCATCATAGTCACGGTTTAGTGGTCCAGTTGGTGCATATACCTAGAAATAAACCAATAAATGTTGCAATATGTATTGGAAAAAATCAGCATAAAATTTTAACAAAAAATATAATAATGAAACTTACTAATCTCTTTGATGGATGTTGAGGAAAGGGAATCACAAATGCTCCAGATTTTAAATCATTGTTAATCTGAAATTCCAACAAATATAATAATTGACTATACAAAAGATCATTTATGAAAAATACAATGTGTATTTACAAGAAAAATAATATTAAAGAAAGTCTATCACAAACAACTTTAAAAATATGTTATGAAAGTAAATCAGTTATTCATAAAAAATTATATAGTCATATATTTATAGGCTATTATAGAGATGTGGCATAATCTTTACAAATACAAATTGAACAAACAGAAATTTTTGGGAATGAAAATTATATGTTCAGCTTGCACATTACAATAATCTGCATAAAGATTTCAGCACCTATGTATATAGATGAGTTTTTTAGGACTTGGCTATTATTTACTATTTTTTCTTACAGAGCAATTTTCAAAAGTGATGAAACTCTGATTTTTATTTATAAATAGACACAGATTAGTATATTACATAATATTGAAATATAAAAATAAATAATACAAACGACCAAAGATTTTTTTTTAAATTATACATGACAAAATTGAAATTTTTAAAATATTAATTTTCTTAAATTTGCTTAATTTTGGTGAAATGATGTTTTTGACTGTCACAAGGTTATGTACAATACACTACATAGGCATTTCTAATTATATTACTATTTAGTTAAATAGAATGATAATATTGTGGAAAAAGTTGAAAACATTTTATTTTGTATTTTGGTAAAAAAATACAAACTGATTGCAAGATAGAAACTACAACATATATAAAACAGTGGCTACTTTATGTAGTGAAAGCTGATATTGATTATAATTAATGTTATATATTATTTATAAGCATACCTTATTATTAATATATTATTGAATAAGTTTCACCTGATATACCTATCGAAATGCACAATTCAGACCTGGTTATCCCCAATCACAAAAAATAATACAAAGGTGTTTTAAAAATTATATTAAAACATTTTATTAATAGATACCAAGAAATGGTAGGCCTAATGAAGAAATATATAACATGAAAATAGATGTACAAAATAACCTTGAATCAACTGTTTTTTATACTACAGCAAAATATTAGTTGTAGATATTACTGTAAAAGGAAAAATCTATAGGACAGAAAATGTTTCATATTATACTTAATATATAGTATCTAAATAATTAAATATAATTTAGGAAATTATTATAAAATGAATAAAATATCTGTAGTTGACATAATTATGAATGTATTTTACATTTTTATAATTTATAATATAATTGTATATATTTAATATAGCATAAACTGTACAACACTATAATATACATTGCAAAGTACATTAAAAATAATAAATATGGCAATCTTTAATTTATGGCATATAAAATGTTTAAAACATACCTAAACTTAAAAATCAAAACTAAATAATGTTATTAATTGTGGATGAAGTCATTATTTATTTTTACTTCTTTAAACTTGAAGCATTAATCAATTATCTCATATAAATAAAAATGCTCCATTCAATGGAAATATTAATACTTTCATTAATGCAATAATATATAACATTATGCTATAACTAATATAATTATAAATATTATTTATAATTATATTGATAATTTATTTATGCAAGTAATGAATTTACTTACATTATAACATAAAATATATTTTTTTGTTATTAATATTTTGTTTTAAAATTAATTATTACATTTGGATTTTAATAATGATTTATAAACAGACTTAAAATAATATGTAAGTAATAATCAATGCTTTTAATAATATTTGAACTATATTTAACAACAAAATCATAGATTCTATATACACATATAAATTTTGATATATGGCAAAAATATATGTTTACATGCCAAACACAATAAAGTCTATAGTCCTTAATATAAATAACATTATAATGTTTAAAAAATTTAAGTAATAGTGATTTTTATAAGTAATATACATAATAATAGTATAACTTTGTGCCGAAAAACTCTTTCATATTAAGAATGTATGGCAACCTTTTATGTTTGCCACACAAAAAAGTTTAAAACATACTTGAATTTACATAATCAAAACTATAAATTATTGCTTATTCACAGGAGGATTTTGTTAGTTTAGATAAATATATATGGTCAGTATTTAAATAACATATATTTTACATACTTAATACTTTTAATTAATAAAAATAACATGTTTTATAATTATTATATGTATAAATTATTGGTCAATATAATATTTTATGTAATAAATTATTTATAAATAAAATTATAATGTACTGAATTATTCCATAAATAGATTACAAGTAAATACATAAATAAAATAGAAATAATTTATACTAATGTATTAATATATAAAAAAATAACATTATATATGTAATTTTATAATTAATTTGACCTTGCTATAATAATTAGTATACATAATATGTATATTATTATCATTATGTATTAATTTATCTTAATATATATAATAGACATTTAGATAATAACCATTAATAAATGAAAACTACATAATACATTTAATTAGAATAAGTAATATAATAATACCTTTTATACAGTTGATAAATAAAATAAATGTTACATTAATAAAAAAGATATATTTATTACTTTTTATAATAAATAAAATAATAAATGCATAATTAACAATTTTTTTTTTTTTTTCATATTTTACTATATAATTTATTTATAATATACTGTACTTAAATATTTACTTTTAATCTATTTACAGAATTATTTTGTATATAATAAATATATTTTTAAATGATCATGATTAAATGTTATTGATTAATAATTAATAAGGCTTCATAAATGTGATTATTTTTTAAACTTATTAAGCATAAACATATTTATAATACCATTTATATATATTTATTGAAACTAATTAATACCACAAGGTAAAATATTTAATTATAAAATAATTTCAGTTGGAATTTTTAAGTTTTGATTGAGGTATGTTATATACTTTTTTGCATGCCAAATATGAAAGGTTAATAAATGTAAAATAAATAATAACATAATACTAATCCTATTTGTTTATTTTAACTAAAATTAAGAAACTGTTAGTTAAGTTAATTAGTTAAATTACTTTATTAGTAAAATAATAAAATAATTCCATAAATTAGTGGCATTATTTAGTTTTGATGTCCTGATTTTGCAAATGAAATGAAACAGACCGTCGATTGCCAACGTGAAGATGGTTACTTATGGAGATGCATGGTGAAAGCTTGGCAGACTGTACAGCTAATACTCTTTTATAAGTCCTGCAACAATACGTTTTACCAGGAACAACTGTTATTAGCGATCTTTGGGGAGCATACAACACTATCAATTTGTTGGGGTACCAGCACCTGACAGTAAATCACAGCGTCAATTTTGTGGACCCAGTAACTCATGCCACCACAAACCATGTTGAGGCTCTATGGAACATTGTGAAAAGAAGAAATAAACGGGATGTTGAAACACATTGCACACAATTGCCTTTGTATCTCATTGAATTTATGTGGCATTATGCCTATCCTGATGATGCATTCCAGCAGCTGTTTAGTGACATTCAATCTGTATATAATTTGTAATTCTGAAGTATGATTAGTGACTATGGACTAGTGACCTGTATATAATTTGTAATTGTTTATGGAATGTGTGTAATAAATATTTCTGTCATGACTCATGTTATTGTCTCATTATTTTTCATTATTTTAGACAAAGATATATAATATTTAATCTTTATAAAAAAAATTTTTTTTTTTTGGGGGCCCCGGAAAAGAAAAAGAGCCATAATTTTTAGTATAAAGCAAAAAATTCAATTTAAAAAAATGTTAGCAGCCATTTTAAATAACCTTTAGTTAATTATAGTGGTTGTTTTTTACTGCTACCATTTAAAATACAATATTCCAAACTCTTTTATTATGTTATGATAAATTTGTAAGATTACAGACCTCAAATGATATAATTGAACAAAATTGAAAGTTTTACCTTGCTGTATTCTTTGATAGCCGCTGCAATAGATTCAAATTGAGAACTTTGGTGCTCGAAATTATCAGCAATAAAGAGCACACAGTCACATTCAGGATCTAGAATATTGCTTTTGTTAATTATCTTCAACGACATTGTACCTAAAGGAATACATAACAATAAAATGATAGGAAAAACCACTGATTTTTGTATATTAAACATATGAAATATTAAACGATTAAAGACACATTTACAAGAAAATTTCGGAACTTACCAGCTGATCAATTTCAATACGATCAATGCGCCAAAACATTCAGTCTATTAAAAGAATAGACAACAAATAATAAATTCCAGTCCTTGTTTCGAAGACTCAGAGGCAACATAACAAAGTGGTTAGTGTTACTATGCAATAATTTTTTTTTAATAAAAAGTAGATTAGGTACGATTGCGAAGCGATTAAGACTAACACGAAGTCGATCAGACCTTCCGTTTAGAAGTAATAAGCCTCCAAAAATGTCCCTATAATAAGTATGGTATAATTGCACATATGTGCATTGTTGTAACTTATAAGGACACCTAACCAAGGCAATGGGAGATAGGACTGATTTTTGGCAGAAACTTTAAACAATAGCCATTATATTCATCGCTTTCGTGTTTTTTATATAAACTATCTGTCAGGGTTAATTATAATACAGTAGGATGTTAAATTAGATGATTTACCAACGTCCTTATATATATGCTTGTCCGAATTTTAAAATTATATGACCGCTCTTAGGTAACATCAGCGGATCAAAGGATGTTTAATGGACGAACTTTATAAACGTTCAAATTTGGTTGCCCACAACGTCCATACGCATTTTAAAGTGTCTGTTCATTGAACTACTTTTAAACTACTGTAAACGGCCGGGCGTTTAAAAATATTATTATTACTTACATACTATATACTTATAAGTAATAAAGTAATATGTTTGAAAAATATATATTATATATTTCATAAACACCTTACATTGATCATTTACTTTATTAATAATTAATTAAAAATATCAAATAATGATAATTTACTAAATGTCCCCTCCCAATTTGTTTAAGGTATTATAAAAAATGATGTGCAATTTTAGTTATGGATAATTCTATAAATATATTAACTAAAAAGAAAATGGTATTAACAAGTAAATAATGTGTATCAAATTAAGGCAACAATTATAAGTACAATTGTTACGGTCAATTCTATACAAAACCATGAAAGGTTAACCAGATATAATAATTATTTATTCAAATATTATAAAAAAAAGTAAGCATATAACATAAACATGTAAAATTTTTGTGATACACAATTACAAAATATTATAGCAATGTAGACTCGTCAACACAGAATAAATTACAATCGTACACTTTTTTCCATCAAAATATGTGCGAAATATTGAGAGTTCATAAACAATTAGGCAAATATATATGAAAGTTTAAAAAAAGATTATAAGTATAGTTCGCCGACATAAAAGTTTGTATTCCGCAAATTAATTGAGAATAAAACTCCATACTATATTAATACATGTGCAAGATAAAATTTTATATGCACAAAACCGCAGTTCATATATTATAAGAATATTTACAAGGTTTACAAACAATTTAGAATAAGTTCGTATAAATGAGCATTCATATTAAATGTGTTAATTAATGATACGCCATAAAAAACAATTATCTATAAAAAGATTACAATATTTTAATGTAGCAAAAAATGAGTATGTAAAATGCCTTCAGAGTTATCGGTTACTTTTTCCACATCTAGAAAAGAAGTCACAAGTTTTGGTCAATTAACAGAAATTGTCCACAACTATAGTATTCAAAAAGTTATAATTTAAGTTTGTGGTTTAGTAGGTTACATATGCCTACTGTATAGGCCCTATAGTTAATTTTATATAAAACACAAAAGTTGTCTATCTATTAACAGCACAGATGATATGTAAAAATTAGCTAAGCATACTCGCTTTATACATTTTAAAAGCCAGGCTTGTAGACAGATTAATATCTAGCATACTATAAGTAAAAGAAAAGTTATGGCAACAGGGAGTTTGCTATTACAAATATCATTTTATCCTATCTTTCTATCGTAATTTATATAAGAATACAATCAAATAAGCGAAATACACAGGAGTTTTTGTGAGAGTATAATGTATACAGTTGTAAGATTTGTTTAGCTGCGCAACAAGGCCATCCCAAGAGAGTTTCGAATTATAGGGCGTTATTAAAAACGCAAAGTAGCTGTTTGTAAATGTTAAAACATATTTTAAACAAAATATATATTAAAATCGAGTATCCGTACAATTTTTTTAATAAATAACGAAGTATTACGTTTTAGTAGTATGAAAGTTTTGTAATTATAAAATACAAATTGACCATTTGAGTAGTAGATATTTTTAATATAAGCGCTTTTATTTTGTTCAATAGCAATTAGATTACGAAAATCAAATAGATTTTCTAAATTAACGATAATCAAAACTTAATATTACAATACCATTACTAAAAATGCACGACCCCTTTCTTGGTGCTTCTAGGATTATATAATATACACATGTGAAATTTTTTATTGAAAACTACGTGTTGTTTACTCAGGACTAAAATAAAGAATTACTATAACGAAGCGTATATTCATCCTCTGATGTGTTTTGTAAGGGAATTATTACTTTTATTTATTAAAATTGAACACTTAAATATAATTTTACCCCTCAAATGAAAATGATAACAGTAAAATATTTAATATTAAATTTAATTAATTAACTATTAATAAATTATTATTATTTATATATCAAAAACGATCAAAAATTTTAATAGGTAGATTTATTGAATAATAATGATACATCACGATGTAAATTGTAAAAAAATGAACAATAATTAACAATAATTAATTTGTGTTTTTCTTTATTCAATTGTATCTAGTCGGCTCAAATTTAGATCTTAAATATAAATGAATGACAATATAAGAGCATTGGATAACTTGTTGACTGCCTCTAATAATTAGGCAAGACTTCTTGTCGTAGGGCCGGGTTTCTGAAATACAAAATATTTTTTTAGCAATAATAAAAAAAATATTGAAAGCAGATCTGCTAAAGTTGGGGAAAATCCACCCGTTTGCGTTTATAAGCTTTAGTACAAAAAAACTAGACATCGCATTCATCTAAAATTTTCAAACATGAAAATTCATGAATTGACCTTATATTCTAAAAAACAATATCGACATATTGTATATATTGCAGGTATTCTCATAGGAAAATAATCTAAAAAGTTATGTTAAAAAATTTCTAATAGTTTTGATAAACTTATAATAAAGTAGTAAACATGTTATTGATGTAATCAATTGCTGAAAGGATATTTCAAACTAAATTAAAATTTTATTTTCTTTTATAACTTGTTCTTACTGTCACAACCAGTTATTTAGTTTTTTACAATTAAAACTTAATTTTTTTGCCTTTTTTCATTACATATATGTCAAAACAAAAATTCGTGTTTTTAGATTATTACTGATATCATAAAAACCAATAACGTTATCAATAAAAAACACAGAATTACTGATAACTTTTAAGACTGATGTGAGATAGTTCACACCAAATTCCAGTTCAATCCATTCACCTCAAGTTAGTAAAGAGTAGGCATAAATAAATTAATAAAATTAAATATTATTTTGATAAACCTTGTATGTTGAATCTTATGTTGAAGTTTTAGATGTTTACCGACGTTGCCGTTAAAAATATAAATATTGATAAATATATAACAAAATATGTTACAGCCAAATTCCTGCGGAAAACATTCACGGAAAGCAGGTATGCTTTTAGCTGTATAAAAACGTAGTTTTTCTCAAATGATGTCAGAGGCTAAATGATCGATACTTACGTGACCAATTAATAGTAATAATTAATACCAATGTCTATATAAAATAATGTTTATATGGTAAACATCCGCCAGGCCATCCAGTCCTGCGGCGAGAGCCCTGTCTTCCTGGCCAGCGACAACCCAACTTCATTCAGGGAGGGCCCGCCTTCCGGATCTCCAGATGGCGCGGGATCTGCTGACAGGCAGAAATACGACTGGCCGATACGTAAGTTGATTAAATTAACAATTAAATACATAATTAATACATATATTGAATATTTGTTAATTTACCTTACCCTATGTAGGTGCCATCCGTATTGCAAGTGCCGTACCCGATTGTGGCGGGGACATTATGAGCAGACACCACTATAACGCTGTAAATAATAAGTTGTAAGCTATTTAAGCGCTTTATTATATAAGTGTGATAATTATAATTACTGAAGCAATACTTAATAATAAAATTATTAAAATGACACAATTATATCATATTTAAATTATTCATTTAAATACATTATTTAAATATATTTAAATATATAATATATACAACTGATATGTATGTTTGTTCTCGCCGGAGGCCGGATGTATGGCCTGGCGGACTTTAATTAGCTAGATTTTTAGTGGAATATAGGTAGACAATTCAAGGCGTTGGAAAAAAAATGGTATCCTACATGTCACTTTTTTCAAATGTTAGCAATTCAACATTTGCGAACTAATTTGTCTAAAGTGATACATAGGTATAATATAACTAATATTTTGACTTATTATATTTCTTTAGATCTTCATAAATTCTTATGTGTATTGTTTTTTGTCTTTCTTGTTTATTTTCAAATTACAAATTTACAATATTAAGTGACATAAACCCTTTTTGCACCATTTTTGCACCCTTCAATTCAGTTTATTAATTTTGAAGCGGTTTCGAGATGTAATTCACTCATAGTTTATATAAATATATAATTATATAATTATATTTTAAAATATGATTAACTGATACATTTATATATGAAAACTAAAATATGATGTTTAATTCAATATACTTTAAACATTTTGCTAATCATATATGAAGGGACTGTACGTACAATTTAAAAATATAATGTGGAGTTAATAATTCTACAGATACAACATGCATATATGTAATATATATATTTCATTTGATGTGGCAATTGCATAGAGCTAATATATTTAAAAATAATATTTTATCGGTCTTTCGATAGCTATATACTTGAGGATATAGAATAATTCATGAACATATATTAAGGACAATAATCACTAAAGAAGAATTTGTTGTTATAGTAGCATGGAGTTTATAACAATGAACACGGCAATTTATCTGAAGACAGAATATACATAAATTACGA
>JAUZND010048755.1:0-19825 GCA_034780555.1 Coelogynopora nodosa | reverse complement strand
TCCTAGTGACTATCTTCCACCTATAAAATATAAACCATGAATAAAATAGAACTTAATGGTGATCAATGACATATTTTTAAACCTGGCATCCTTTCTATTCAATAAAAAGGTGGTGGTACTTCCCCAGACGATAATCCTAGTGACTATCTTCCACCTATAAAATATAAACCATGAATAAAATAGAACTTAATGGTGATCAATGACATATTTTAAAAAATTTTGGGGACCTTTTCAAAGAATTTTAGGAATTTTAGGACTTTTTGATGAATTTTAGGAGGTTTTTAAGAATTTTAGGATTTTTGAGTAAATTTTAGGATTTTTGAGTAAATTTTAGGATTTTTGAGTATCTTGAATAATAATATTCAAATAGCATTTATACTACTTAAAGCTTATTTATATAAGTAGTATAATAAAAAGTATACCAACGATTATAGATCTCGTGATCTGGAATCAGATGCAAAAAGAATGAAGTCAATTGGTTGCATTGATCACAAGTGATAGCATATATGGGCCAGTATATACCATATTAATTGTTATTTTCCCATGGTTTTCCCAAAATGGAGTTTATGACGTAATCAAGTCATAAAAATGATAATAATTGATTAATTGTTTTGAAAATAAAAACAGCTCGACAAGTCTTTAGAAGGTACATGTATACCAAATTTCCGCTTAATCGGATGGTTTTTCTAGAGGGGGGGGGGATAGCCCAACCTAATCTCCACGGAGTCAACCCTACAAACTATGTCCACGTACAAAGGGTTAAATAAGCGTGCAAAAAAATTATATAAATAAGTAAACCATATTTTCGCACATCACGAAAAACACTAAAAGCTTACTTGCGAAGCGGGTTGACAATGTTTTCTCTTAAGATTTTTTGAACAACTTCGAACCCTTCGATGTCGGTCTCAGTTTTCTTTTGATAGAAAAGTGCATCAAAGAGATCCTCGAAAGCGAACATTGAGAAGAGAGTAGCGTCAAGATAACATGAGTTCCGGTGACCTTGGATTCCGTGCAATTCCCCCATCCATTGTTGAATATGATCGAAGTTGACTGGAGTCATTTCCGTGACAGGTGGATTGTTTTCTATCGCTAGAATATCTACAAACAATAAATTAGTCCAAGTAAAGCTGGGTAATTTTCTAACTTACAGACTACTATTTTTTATATTGATACATTTTAGTATGCTCCTAGCTCTGTTGGACTTAAGACCAGATTCGATAATAACTATCTAAAGTAAAAGTTTGAAAAGTATAATATATTAATGTCTATTTTACATTATTATTTTAACAAAAATGATAAGGTCATTTTTTATTCCAAATTACACTTAGCGAATAACTGTTTAAATGAATATTATAATGTATATAATAAATAATATGGATAAAATGAATAATATGGATAAAATGGATATAATGGATAAAATGGATTTTAACTTTCCCCCACATTGATTGGACTGCCCTGCATAGTCATGGAAACTTATCCTACAATATCTTCCTAACAGCATACCTCAGAAACGGCTTACGACAGATGGGAATGAAATATGTGGAAATGAAAGTTTCAACAATAGCAGATGAGCAGATAACAATAACAAGAAAGCAGTGAGATGTCATCCATTGCGAGGTAAAATTTGGTGATAAATTTAGTCTTAATAAAAAAATCGATCGAAGAAGTAATTAAATAAATTTGATAATATAATGAGACGCCTCTTCATAATATAATGATAATATAATTTCCCATGATACTGTGCGTATTCCACTAAAACACAAAATATATAAATTAATATTTGACATCTCTCGGCCACCAATAGAAACCAACCTGGTCTCGATTTGTTCAAGGCTTCGTGTTTGGCAACGAAGGCGAACCGACTGTCCACGTGGACCAAATTAGCGGGCACCAACAGGCCCCTTCCAGCGGGACAGGTGAACAATCTACGGTTGTGAAAATTACCGTCGGTGCCCTCCGTAATGTAGTCATCCTGCATCGCGAAAAAGTTGCACAACACATGAGGATGTCGCAAAACTAGAAAACACTACTAACGATCAATTAATCTACATTGTATATCGAATGGGGTAGGTACAATGTAGATACAGGACCTGATATATAGGTGTTTAGCAAATACATTATAACACATTGAGATGACACTATGTAATACTGCTGTTACAAATTCCCAGACTTTTCTGTATTTTCCATAAATCTATAAAAGAACTTCCAAAAATAATTGAATTAGAAAAAGCATAATTTTTGCACACATATTAAAACAAATAAATTGTAAAATTTTCAGGAATTCGAGCCAATAACCTAACAAATACTACAGATATTATTTAACGTCTAATACAACCAAAGTACGACCTTGACTTTGATCATGTCCTTAAAAAATATCAAAACTTAAAAATTACCTGACTTTTCCTTGGCTGTAGGAACAATGTAATACTATTACTATGAGCGATTTAAAAAAAATAATAGTACATTATTTGCCTATATAAGTTCAGCTTGTATAGTTCAACGTACTACGTGTAATCTAGAATAAGAACGTATCCCAATCATTAAATAATTTAGAAAATTTAATTTATATATTTTAAAACAATTAGTGTTTTCCACATGACTGATCTTTTATTTATACTTTGAATTTATTTTCAAACAAATATGATGTACCGTTGAAACTATTTAAAGTCCTATTTTAATGAAACAAAGCAAAACTTTTGCAATAGTTAATAATAAAAGCGACAAACATGTGATAATAATGAATTCAATTTTCCAACTATCTACAACTTTTATTTCGCAGTCAAATTCATTTATATTTGTATACATTAGAGTGGGAATGAGTACTAATTTAAAGTAGCAGGGTGGCAGACCTTGCTAATCTACTGTTAACATAAAAGTAAACAAGATTACGGTGTTGATGCGGTTCGGTTTAGGTTTATATATTAGATATGTAGGTACGTATATAAATAGATAAATATTGTTTTACAGTAACCTGATTGACAATCGGTTGCATAAAATATACAAATATATATAATTTAAATTAAAAAATCAATCAAATTGATCATTACGAGCAACATGAAGTCAAAATAATAAACAAATCTTTTCTATATCCAAAAAACGACGAAACTCACCAGCTCCACACCGACCCAGAAGTCGTGTTTAACACGGCCAGTCCAGCGCAGCGTGCCAAATCGTTTGAGTACCGGCTTGATCCCCACCAGATGGACCTCGATGGCCATCCCCTCCTCCAGTTGGGCGATTTCGGGGAACCGATCAGGCGGCAGAATGGAGGACTCAAGTTGGTTCAACTGATGCCAGGTCGCCGCGGGGACGTCGTAAAGGGTGCGCTGACGGAAGGCCTGTCCCCACTGTTGTGAGGCTGCCGTGTGTGGCGTGTCGATAGGGAAAAAGTGTTTTAGCCGAATAATATAATATGGGATTGTAAGGTAGATTATTACATGGAAGTGCTCTGGTGGAAACAGGTCTAAACAAATTCCTCATTTTGGAAAATGACCATATTTCGTCGATTCAGATTTAATAGTGTGGCTAAAGAAAATTATTGACAGGTTGTCACAAACTATTATAAAATATCAATGCACCTTACAAATGTTAAATCAAATACAAGAGAAGTTATGCAACACATTAATGAAATCAGGGTATTCAACTACTGTGATAAAATGGAAAAAATAGTTTTTCGCTAAATTTAAAAGTAAAACTTCCAAATTTTTAGTAAAAATAGTAATATAGTACTTAAACTTTTTTTATAACTTTGTAATGTGATGAATACACATACTATAATATAATATAATCCACTTATTTTGATTAACATGAAATTGGATATTTTGAAAACAATATTTTTAAATTATGTTACGCCATCTGTTACTCAGAGTTACATTTTAGACTAAATACAAATGTAATTATCTAATCTTAATTAATTACCTAATCCAATAATTAGATTTGAAAGTTGTCGAATGTCTTTATTGAATCCAGACATAATAAATTTTTGAAAAGAATCAACAGATGATTTGATAAAAATTACCATTATCAATTAGCACATATATTTTAAACGATTTTTTTACAATGAAAATAAACTTGATTTGTTAAATGATAAAATAGTAATGTGGATTTAAAGATATTACAAACAAACAATTTCAATAATAAAAGTGTTAATAATCGTTCACTTTTATTATCAGATACCGTCAAAATATTTCTGTATGTCAAATGAATCACTGAAAAGTGACACTATACTTTATGATTTACAGCCGATTACAGAATTCGTATTACCTCAACTCCCTAGCTCTTTTATTGTTAAATATTAGTAATTGTAATATAATATTATTTAATGCATGTTCATCCCTCATTTCACATAAAATCAGTTTCGCCATGTTTTAGTTCCAAATATTTAGAGAGAAAAAACTGACGAAACAATTATACACGATCTCCGAGTTGGAAATATCAAAGTGAATTTAAATTGGCATTTCTCACTAAAATCATTCAAGTCTTGACAAGTATGTACTGGATTTTAGTAAAATCTGAGATTTCAGGATTTTTTTTACCAGTGTAAGAAATTTGTCATGTTAATATCTATCTTGGTACGAAATCTAAAAATTTAAACTTGAGTAAAATATAATAAATGACTTAAATAAATATGATGAATACCATGAACTTAATATCAAAATTTGGAACCATCTTAAATTAAATATGTTCATATTATTTATATTGTTATTTACACATAATATTATTATATTCACATATCTAGGAAAAAAATAAATTGAAATATATCCAGATATTTGGTATTTCGAACTTAACATCACATAGGCCCTACTTTCTAAGACTTTCAATTTTTTAGTAAGAAATCTTAGCTTCAAATGATATAATTTGAATTCAGGCCTCCCATAGCCAGAAACAGTGTTTTAGGTAATAGTTTGCCAAAAAAATATTATGCCAAGAAATTATTATTACTAAATTATTATTATTATTACCAAGAAAATATTATGCATAAGCATAGTGAAAATGAACACATTTAAGATACAATTTTGTATTGGATGAGGCATATGATATAATAGTGTTAACACACTATAATTTCTTTTCACGCAAAGAAAATTATCCAAAAATAAATTTTGCTGGAGGTCTTAAATTCAGTATTGTGTCATACGTCCGTTACCAACAGTATTGCTGTTACAGAAAAATTTGTGAGAAAAAAATAGATAATCAACAAGTCAACTACAATTCTTTTTTACTATAAAAATTTGTAAGACTTACCAACTTTAGTTACCAAATTCTCAGGTACAAGAATAGCGCATTCCTCTGATGAGTAAAAAACTTGACGATTATAAAACTTTCCTTTTGTTGCCCCACGATATGGCTTATCCTAGTAAACGAACCAATGATAAAAAACAATATTTAAACTACATACATTTCATGTTATAATACATTAGTTTTAGGGGTGATCCGTATTTATTTAACGCGATAGTTAGCCTTTTCTTACCCACCTATCCACCCTTATAACGCTTTGATTCCTGACGCACCCGTAAAAATACTAACTTTATTTATAAATCAAGATAAACAGTTTCGTATTAGAAAAATTTAGAAAATTAGAAAAATCGTGGGGATATATAATATGTATTCTTGAATTACAATATTATTAATAATAGCTGTAAACTAACATATTTAATAAAATAAAAAATGATAAAAAATTAACTAGCGTTATATAACACTTTGGTCAAACCAAACACCCACCTTCCAATCGTTATAATATATTATGTGGATCACCCCTTAAAGCTAATCAGAACATACCAGCGCAATTCCGATCAGAATAATGTTTTGCTTGGAGCCAATAAACTTTACAACGCCAGTAGCAGCGTTATTTAATGGCATATTAATTTTAACTTTGTCTTCCATTTTCAATCGAGTGAATTCGTCGGGTTTACATCGTTTTAACTTTACAATTACAGACAATGGAAGCATTGTACCGAACAGATCGACCATTTGAGAATCTGAAAGTGTAAAATTGTGAAATAACAAAGTATTAAATACATAAAAATAATATAACTATAGTAAGGTTGCGTGTGATTGCCCCAGTATTCCTCAGAGATTATTTTTTTATTTAAGAACTCTTCAAGTTTAACAAAACGTGTTTTACTTTTGAGAAGACCTATGCTGGAGACGTTAAGTTTGTAATAATTAGCTCTTATATCAGGACAACTAAATGGCCCTTTTTTAACTGATATATAACATAAGGTGCATCTTTCGTTAGATTTATTCACCGATGCAAAGGTTTATTTCAACAGTGTTCATTTGATAGATATTTAAAATTATTTAAGGAGTTTTTCTTTAATATACAGCAGCGACCTTAGTTATACGTTACACGCACTCCAAACATGTGAGAGTACACACAGGGTAAACTGCAAGTATAATGCTAGTAATAGCAAAAAGATGTGATATCATATTACCTTCCCAACACTGCACTGCACACCTGTGCAAGCAGTGGAATAAATACATATATATATATATACAATATATATCGGCAATCTGTCAAATCTTATCTGGCAATGTTCAAAAATTTTGAAAAATGCCGAATGCAACAGACAATGCATAAAATATGTTACTTTTTACAGATTGCCTGGTGCAATTGGTATTTTCCTACTTTTTTTAACATTGCCAGATTTGATATATTATGTAGTGAATTGCTTTAAAAACTAAGTATTTATAACTTGAAAAAATCATTTGTTACTTTTAAATATCTTTTTATATGGTCAGGGGGTAGATGGGTATCACCTCAATATTTTATCGTATTTTTGGAATTTTCAAAAAACTAATCTAAAATGTACAAATTCCAGACAAACCAGATGAAATCCGGATGCTTATGCAATTGGCTTGATGTATATAGAGTATCACAAACATAGCAAAAAAAGGTGTACAAGAAGGTGTAGTCATTTGGCACTCAGTCAACACGTCAATATGATTGAAACTGTTTCTTATCAATAGATTGCAGGATATAGTATTTTAAATAGAATCTAGTACAGAGTGGCTAAAAAGTTACTCCACAATTATTAAACGATGGTTTAGGTGAACCTCGTAGGTAATGGTCTGGTCAGAATGGTACAGAACACTGATGCAATATCAATCGATAGGGTCATTGTCATTTATTCATATAAACAGTATAGCAACTATTCGGCCAATATTTTTAAAGAATACATTACAGTAAACTTTATAAAATACACACATTTTACACAAACATGCTCTATATTTAACAAATTTGGTATTGTGCACTGGTAAAAACAAAAAATACAAGATGCGAACATTAAAAAAATACAAGATGCGAACATGAAAAAAAAATTGCTCAATTGAACCGATTAATTTATTTATAAAATTGGAGCTTTAAAATTACATATTTGTTGGATGACAAATGGATCCAAAAGAATGATTTCTTATAGGCT
The DNA here is from genome assembly GCA_034780555.1 of Coelogynopora nodosa. Taxonomy (NCBI): domain Eukaryota; kingdom Metazoa; phylum Platyhelminthes; order Proseriata; family Coelogynoporidae; genus Coelogynopora; species Coelogynopora nodosa. The sequence continues at coordinate 12,407 of JAUZND010048755.1, read as the reverse complement.
TATTATTTTTATTATATATTAAATATAGTTTTAAGTTAAATTAATGAAAAGTATAGCACATGTTTTATGTATGAGTTTAACAATTATGAAACTTGCATTCCAAGTATGAATTTAATTCAATTTTTTTTTAAAAAGCGCTATACAGCATAATAACCCGATTTATATAAACGCTAGGAATAATTACCTTCATTATCGTTAGTTCCGCTCTGAACAATTGATGCCGTATCTTAAACATTCAAAATAGGTGAAAATATACAATGGTTAAATAAAAATATAATTTGCTAAACAATAAGTCAGAGAGAAAATAGAACTGGACGCTTTTGACTATTTTGTGATTTAATGTACTGCATAGACAGAATGATTCATGTTGCAACAGTTTATTTCATTTGGAGTTTAATTTCTGATGTTTGGAATCGTGGTAAAAAAAAATAATAATACGTAAATAAACCTACTTTAACTATCATGGAAAAGTAATGTTTCACTAACCAAAGGTGAAAATGAAACATGTTGGCTAATTATTTATAATATATTGGCAATAGTATGTTTGTCGAAGTACAAGTATGTCACAAAACAAATAAAAACATACAGATATTCATTTACCCCAAATTGAATGTTTTAAACAGAGCAGCAGTAGCAAGAAACAATCAAATAAAAATCACAATCACAATCAACAACGAAATTATTATTATTGATTAATAAGCCACTCTTTGCCAAATTAACTACAACAGTGAAACAAAGTAAAAGTTACTGCCTTTGTTTACTTATTGGAGAAGCATTCATTAGTTATTGCAGCGGTAAACTTTACAGAGAGTGACATATTTAATTATTGTTTTATTGAATATTAAAAATATAAAAAATTCCATGAAAATATACTCCAAATTAAAAACAACTAAACATTATAAGTTGCGACCATGCTTTAATCTGGACAATATACCACCAACAATTGATAAATAATGTCATCGTTACTATTTCAAATACTTGAAACACAAAGAATTTATAATGATATTTACATTAGCAATGTAAACTATATTGATTTGTAAATTTAGACTCGCTTAGTTAATTCATTTTATCCTTAATTATTGACTTTATCAATTATTTTCTAATTTTGAATTTGTATTTAACTGATTAAGTTTTATTGTACTAATTACAAAAAGTTATCGAATCCATTGCTTTAATTGATTGGTCGACACGTGAAGAATTTCTTGATAGCTTAACTTGAAATAAGCAAAAATCAAATCAATTTGACTTATTCAAAATGATTAAATTTTTTGACTCTCGTAAAAACACAAATATAAATAGGCTAGGCCTACTAGTATATAGTATGCTCGAAATTATCTGGAATTAGCAGTTCTATATTTTATTATAATATAATCACTCTCTGTGCTATAAGGTGAGAAAAAGTAAGGACTTCTCAATAACTAAGCAAATAAAATAGTATATTAATTTACAAATATATATGATATGTATTATACAAAAACATCGAAAAATATATATATAAACGTATTTTTAAGATCACTGAAACAAAATGTGAACTTAAGTATATTATTTAAAATTAAAACCGAGATTGTATTAGGATTTCTTACTTTAAAATATACAGTAAATGAGACGCACAAGTAGCATAATCTAAATATTATCATAAACAAAGAAATGATTTTTAAGATTTCAAGAATTTGAATTTTCAAGAAGTTATATTAATTTAAAAATCAATGATTTTCAAGTGTTTAAATGATTGTGTTAATCTTGTAAAATGGTATATATGTTAAATTAATATGAATAGTACGTTAAAATGAGTTAATAAGAAATAAAAGCACTTCTTTTAGAGGATCCAATAGTATAATGGAAGAAAATATAAAAAACTAGTAGAAAGTATCAAATCATAAATGAAATGTATTACATTTATCAACTTTTAATTTAGCAGAAATAAAAAGACAGGAAACCATTATATTATACACACACTAATAAATATTTTTTCTTTGAAAATACTAAACTGATAACTTTTCAAAATTTAAACGCCATAGCAAAATAATTTGATTTATAAAAATGCTAAATATCGTTACCTGGATTTCCCCTTAATCCAGGTTGATCATCATTATTTGGTTTTGTATCTAAAAAATAAAAACTATACGTTTAAAAAGATATATGTTGTAAATAATGATTGCTATATACGCTTTATAGTATTCCTTTTTGGCAGAAGTATTATTATGAATATTCATATTTAATTAACAAAATGAAGTAGAAGCACATATAACAATACTAATATAAATATTCCTCGTTTGACTTTACTAAATAATACGAGACAAATGAGTCTAAATAATTAAAAGATAATAATTTTACAACGGGGAATATTACTATTAAATAGTACAAAAATGAATTCTTTTAACGTAAGAAATTAATTCAAAGTCAAATGAACAGTGACTAAAACAAATTAAAAAGTAATCATATTAATATTTCTTACTTTAACTATCATAGCAAAGTAATGTTTCACTAACTAAAGGTGAAAATGAAACACGTTGGCTAAATATATATAATATATTGGCGATAGTCTGTTTTTCGAAGTATGAGTATGTCACAAAACAAACAAAATTCATTTACCACAAATTGAATGTTTTAAACAGAGCAGCAGTAGTAAGAAACAATCAAATAAAAATCACAATCAACAACGAAATTATTATTATTGATTAATAAGCCACTCTTTGCCAAATTAACTACAATAGTGAAACAAAGAAAAGGATACTACCTTTGTTTACTTATTAGAGATAAGCATTCATTAGTTATTGCAGCGGTTTACGTTACAGAGAATGACATATTTAATTATTGTTTTATTGAATATTTAAAATATTAAAAAATTCCATGAAAATATACTCCAAATTAAAAACAACTAAACATTATAATTTGCGACCATGCCTTAATCTTGACAATATACCACCAACAATTGATAAATAATGTCATCGTTACTATTTCAAATACTTGAAACACAAAGAATTGATAATGATATTTACATTAGCAATGTAAAAACTCTGTTAGTTAATTGTTTTTATCCTAAATTTGACTTTGTATATTAACTGATTAAGTTATATTGTTATAATTACAAAAAGTGCTCGAACCCATTGTTCTAATTGATTGGTCGACACGTGAAGCATTTCTTGGTGGCTTAACTTGAAACAAGCAAAAATAAAATCAAATAATTAATTGTTCAAAATTATTACATTTTCTGACTGTCGTAAAAAGCACAAATATAAATACACTAGTATGTCCAAAATTGTCTGGAATTATCAGTTCTATATATTACTAATGATATAATGAGTCTCGATGCTATATGGTGAGAGAAAATAAGGACTTTTCAAGAAATAAGCAAAATGAAATAGTTCATCAATTTATAAATATGTATGATATGTATAACATTGAAAAATATGTATGTAGACGTGTTTTTAAGATCACTAAAATAAAATTTGAATTTCAAGTGTATTACCTAAAATTAAAACCAAGTTTGTATTAGGCTTTTTTTACTTAAAAAATGACAGTAAATGAGACGCACAAGTAGCATAATCTAAAATCCGAATAATTTCATAAACAAATAAATGATTTTTAAGATTTCAAGAATTTTAGTTTTCAAAAAGTTAATGATGTTTCAAGTGTTTCAATGTCCGCATTAAAATTAGTTTTTATAGCTTCAAACACTATAAAATCTATTCATTTGAAATGTAAATTGAAATACCAAGGACCACGTATTCAAATTTAGCCATCATAAAGTTACAAAAAAATAATTCTCTATTTATTTTGTTATTATTGTTGAACCATTTAAAGTGACCAAATTATTTACATAATAGATATAATAGTTAGCGATGTAATAATACATAATACTGATCCAACTAAATATATTATAAATGAACTATAATGGAAAATAATAAATGAAACCTATAAGAAAGAATCGAATAATAAATAAAATGTATTACGCTAAAAATAGTTACCTTCATTTTCCTTTAATTCACTGGTTTGAGCATCATCATTTGTTTTTTTATCTTGCAAATTAAAAATATATTAAAAAAAATTAGTTACAAATAATAATTGCTGTTCGCAATTAATATTGTTCGCAGAGCATCATTTTGAATATTATGCTTCTTATATTTTAGCAATATAAGGTAGAAGCACATACACCAATAGAAACATTCCTCGTTTGACTTTATTTAAAAAATGAGACAGTTGAGTCTAAACAATGAGAAGATAATATTGTAACTTTATATCATTTTTTTTGCTTGCATATTTTGAAAAGTCTCAAACAGTGTGTGTACAGTATGCATTACATTTTAAAAATATGGAAATAAAGAACAAACAAAAAATTATGGATAAAATTATCAAAATTTGCGTGTTTTGTTAGTCACAAATTGGCGTCAGAGTTCCGAATTAGCGTTTTCGTATATTTTCAGGTAAATTACCCCGGACTCTGATAATATTGTATTGTATAATTTTATCATATATAATTAAATGTATCAACGTATAAATATGATGTAATTAATTATCAACGAATTAATTAGTTGCTTAATTTTAATAACTTACTTTTATAGAGCTTTATAATATTTTCATCATGTTAAAATTAAATATACTTACAAATGATTATTTTTCAAAAAATAAAATAAAGAAATTAAGTAAACCATTTTTAATTGTACAATTGATTATTTTAGTTGTCTTATCAATTCTAAATGTTTATATTTATTTACCTATTTTAAGTGTGTTTCTGGTTAATAAATGAGATCAACCGTGCATATGTTACCGCAGTTTCCATAAAAACACTTACCGTGCGTCAACATTTTGTTTTTATTGTTTTCATTGTCAGCATCTTTATCTAAACATAAAAATAATTTTTAAATAATAAATATTTCAAAAATATTGGAAACTGCAGATTTAAATTATATAAATATTTAAATCATATTGTAGTATTACAAATTGTAGGATGTATGACCAATTCACAAAAAATATTGATACCTGAGTAGCGGAATTTTCTCATTATTATTAGTAATTGTTACTAGATATGAAAGTGGTCATTGTTAACGACGAAATCATTGTTGTCAATAATGAAAACATGTGTAGATCTATTTATACTGCTACTTTGGTGAAAAATAATAACTGTGCGATATTAAAATGTCTACTTACTATTATCTGGATGAGATTCACTAGTACCACTTGTCTCGGTGTTAAGCGATACCAAGTCCAGATCTGCAGCATCTGTAAATAACATTTGTTATTGACTTAATACTTTATAAATAGACTAAAATGGGCAAAAGTGAGTCATCGAATACGCAACAATACCGATAATCAATAGTTCATACTATGCATGTAACAAAGTTGGGGAGTAATTAATCACAAATATGCATAATTAAAAAGTGGTGAAAGAAAGTGAAATTTAATATTCAATATTGATACCTAAATTAAAGCGCAGAACAGTTGAATATTGAATTACTATTAATATAACAAATTGAACAAAATTACATGTTTAGGTCACTCACCACTATACTATACAAATTGCGAAATCTATATTATCCAAAATTATTACATATAAAACTTAGGATTCGTAATATCCATATAACTGTAATTGTTTACTTATAAATAAAGTGACAACGGAGTGAATACTTTTATTCAGCAACAATAATACAAGTAATGACTATTGATTTTACTAATCGCTCTAGCAAAATATGTCAAAGTTTGCTGAAATAGAGCGTAACTTTGAACAATTTAACAATAAAAATGTTTCCTGGGATAAGCTATCCAGATTACCTTTCTTTATCAGCACTGTTTTATAAAAATAATGAGTTTTATTGACAAATAAAAAAAAGTAAATAACATTTATCTACAGCAAATGTTTAACCATTTTGAAACAAAACCATAAAATAACGAAGACTTTGTGTAAAATATTCAAAAAGGAAATTTTTTTATAAATCGGTTACTCTAACTTACCATCTTCAGTTTCATTTTTCTTAAAACCTAAAAAATGAAATATAAATAAAATACTAAATAATATCATATGGAGATACTTAGAAATTAAAAGTTAACAGTCACTGTAAAATACAAATTATAATATTAAAATACTTATGACATTAAATAAGTTATTATAGTGTGACACAGCTAAATAAAAGAAAATCCCACTCTTCTTGTAATTATCTAATTATTTTTCATATACAATGTATCTTACATAAAATATTTTCACCAAATTTAAAGTTCAAACATTTGTTCCTAGACACTCTTTCAAAAGTGATATACTATAACGTCTTAAGCAAAAATTCAATAATGGAAAAGAAAATTTAAAACATTGATTTGGCCATACATTACTTGGGGACAAAATAATTATAAGCCTATACAATTTTGGCTTAACTTTCGTCAGTGGGAAGTATGAAATCTTAGTAAGAGGTGTACACCCCACCAAATGTCGTACAGAGTTTCACATAGCCTTCTTTCTAACATAATAAGGGTTCAGAGGAGATATTATACAAATATATTATGGCTTCAGTACATTTTTAAAACTAACTTGACGTTAATAACAATCGCGTCGCATATAAGTTTCATTGACTTAAATAACAAATCCAAGTAATCTTAATTTTTTTGGAAAATAAAAATATAATACTTACCAAAAAGTGGTTAAAAATACGCAATTAAATGTATTAAATTAAAAAAAAGGATAAGTGACGATCTACGCATCCGCTATTGACAACAATGGAACACAATATGTGAGGTATTGAATCATTAGCTAAACTTCTTAATATTTTATCCTACAGACACGAGAGTTACACAAGGTGAAGGAGTAATAATTCTGGTCATAATGATAAAAAAAACATATATATTATCAAAAAATTAAACACGTGAAGTTCCCATTGTGAGACACATATTAGAGATATTGAGCAGACAACGACGAAATATTTATATACCTAAACTAAAGCACGGAAAACCTTTATTTTGTCAATTTGCTTCATCAATCCATAGAACTGTAATGTTTACTCATATATCAAGTGGCAACAGAGTGAATAATTTTGACTATTGACAAGTATTGACTGTTGGTTTTACTCATATCTTTAGCTAAATATGGCAAAGTTTGCTGAAATAGAGCATAACTGAGAAAAATTTAAAAAATACAATATAAAGAATTTTCCAGGATAAACTTTCGAATATGCTACTTTATCATCACTGTTTTATAAACAAAATAAATTTTATTGACTAATAACAAAGTATATAAATTTATCTTCAAATAGTATATTTAGCCAATTTAATACAAAACCAAAAAGTAACAAAGACTTCAGATAAAATATTCAAAAGGTAAAATTTTATAAATTGGTTACTGAAATTATCTTTGAAATCTAAATTAATCAAATATAAAAAAGAGGAAAATTAAAAAATATGTAGCAATTAACAGTTTGACAGTCTTTGTAAAATACAAATTATTATGTTAGTTAAAATACTCTTTGACTATAATTGAGTTATATGCTCAATTATATTTATAGTGTTACGTAGTTAAAAGTAAATTCCCACTCTTCTCAGGATAAAAATAGAAAGTATTCCACATAAACTGTGTTAAAAGTCAATTAAAACCAAATTTAAATTGTATATTTTTAAACTTAAATTTAACTTATGTTATCTCCTTGACTTTAATACTAAAATTAAATTTCCTGATTTTTTAAATTTACAGACACCGTAATAATTCGAATTCCCCACACATAATCTACTCATAAGTACAGTAATATTTTTATGATATGGTACAAATTAAGAGAAATTGATAGCATAAATTTAAAACAAATTAATATTTAAAAAAATGTAATGATTGAAATTATTGGTATTAATATACAAAGTCTGACTGCAGATTATGAACACTTACTATTATACACATATTATTATTTATAATATTGTATGAAGTAAAAATATGATAATTAAATTTTTACATTAATACCTTTTTCTTGTTTATTGTCTGGAGGACTTGTAAAAGATTCTTGATCATTTCCAGTAATAACTAAAATAAAACACAAGTTGTATGATAAATTTATAATGATAATAACAATCGGCAAAAAATTAACGCAACTTTTTATAAATTCTTAAATAAAAACATAAATAAAAAAAAAATTAATAACTTAAATAAAAACATACCAGATTCATGAATATTTATACCTTCTTCGTCGCCTACATTTGTGAAAATACAGAAAAAATATATAGCGATAGGTTAATATAGCCTATAGAATAATGACGGATATATTTTAGTTTTGAATATATTTATTATTCACGTTCATAAAATGTAACTGAAAGATTAATGTCAGATTTATTTATAAAACGGGCCAAGTTTGCTACAAAAATTACATACCAAACCCAACGGTTTTGAACAACTAATTAATGATTTAAGCATTGTATTTATATTATTTTTATCAGTGAAATATTTGTTCAATGTAGAAGTGCTTTCATCCTCCCTATCTTTCTCGGGATATACAAACGGAATACGAGCCATGTGATATTCTCTCATTTTCCTAATTATTTGATATGAGTAAATCAAAAATAAACTTGCCGACTTGTTATAGAATGTACGTAGAGTTAGTAGGAATTAAGTCTGTATTAATAATTAACAATAAAAAAGCTACGATTATATCATGAAAAAGTTTTCCTGTAATTATGAATAATAATTAGTAATGATTCAATATGGAATTATAGGCGTTGCTTATAATAAACGTAATATTTTTTTCTAGGTATATTCCAATATATATAAATTTTGATTTAATTCAGAAAAATCATTTTACTTGGTTTATTTTATAATATTTTAAAATTATTTAAAAAAATACAAGTAACGTTCCACACATGTAAGTTATTGACAACAATTATTGAAATATTATAAATTATATATTATATAAATATTGAATCATGCATGAGCTATAACTCTTTTATATTTTATGTGACAGAAACGAAACTTACACAAGGTAAAAGAGTAATAATTCTGGCCCAAATCATATATAAAAATAGTATATTATTAAAAATGACACATGTGAAGTTTTGATTGTGAGACATACATTAGACATATTGAGCCGACAACGACGGAATATTTAACCTAAACTAAAGCGCAGAAAAACATTATTTTGTCAATTTGCCTCATCAATCCATAGACCTGTAATGTTTACTAATATATAAAGTGACAACAAGAGTGAATAATTTTGACTATTGACAAGTATTGACTGTTGGTTTTACTCATATCTTTAGCTAAATATGGCAAATTTTACTGAAAAAATTGAACAATATAACGAACTTTCCAGGATAAATATTTCGAATATTCTACTTTATCATCACTGTTTCATAAACAAAATTAATTTTATTGAAAAATAAAAAAGTAAACAAATTTATCTACAACAAATATATTTTGCCAATTTGAAACAAAACCAAAAAGTAACAAAGATTTCATATAAAATATTCAAAAGGTAAAACTTTTATAAATTTGTTACTCAAAGTTACCGTGTTCAGTTTCTTTAAACTCTAAATTAATAAAATAGAAAAAAATAGGTAAATTAAAAAATATGTAGCAATTAACAGTTTGACAGTCACTATAAAATACAAAGTATTATGTTATTTTAAATACTTTTGACTATAATTGAGTTATATGCTCGAGTATTGTGTTACGTAGTCAAAAGTAAATTCCCAATATTCTCAGAATAAAAACAGAAAATATTCCACATAAACTATGTTAAAAGTCAATTAAAACAAAATTTAAATTGTATAATTTTAAACTTAAATTATTCTCCTTGACTTTAATACTAAAATTAAATTTCCTGATTTTTTAAATTTACAGACACCGTAATAATTCGAATTCCCCACACATAATCTACTCATAAGTACAGTAATATTTTTATGATATGGTACAAATTAAGAGAAATTGATAGCATAAATTTATAACTATTTAATATTAAAAAAATGTAATGATTGAAATTATTGGTATTAATATACAAAGTCTGACTGCAGATTATGAACAGTTACTATTATACACACATTATTTATAATATTGTGGGAAGTAAAAATAAGATAATTAAATTAAATTTTTATATTTATACCTTTTTCTTGTTTAGTGTCTGGAGGACTTGTAAATGATTCTCGATCATTTCCAGTAATAACTAAAATAAAACACAATGCATATCACTCCAAATATTTGAGCCAAAAGGTAGATTGACTTTTGATTACACAGCTATTGAATAAACTTCCAAGCAATTTTCAAAAAATATTGCAGTTTAAAGTAAAGCAATACCGTTTTAAAGCAAAATAATCTTTATATTATCAATTATAATCAATATATTTATTGCGTTTATAGTTGTCCTCTTGATAATACCATTACTAAATTTTGCTAATTCTAACGTGGGCTTCAGGTTGTCATATTTGTCAACCATACAAGTCTCCTGCATAAAAAAACGCGAGTAGGTTGACCAGAAAATGTACCAATGCCAAATAAATATAGTGTATAATTGGTTAATTTCCTTGGAATTTGATTAGAAAGATTTCAAACTCCTGAGTTACACAGTATACAAAGTTAGATGATCTTACAACAAGCTGACAATTGCTGTGTATTTTTCTGTATTCTTATGAGTAATCAATCCAGTACAGGACACATTATATTTAATGTAAGCGAAAACTATCACAATAAGCATACACATGAAAACATATTAGTCGATTAGGTATTTTATAAATTTATGATATTTTATAATGCTTTTCCAAATCACCTGCGAGGTACGATAGACGGCGAGAATATGAATTAACAATATAGTTACATCAAATTAGAAAAAGGTGTAGATATTCATAATATATTAAAATTGAAAAAATATATTGAAACAATAAAATATTTATAAATAATTATATTAATCGCAATTGAATAAACACGAATTAAATATAACATCCAACACATTCTACAGTATGCTTTGAATTATAAATACCTTCTGTTTGTTTTTTATTATCAGTAGTCGAAGCCCTTTGTTGTGTATTATTACTGATTTTAATGCGATAACTCTCATCAACATCTGAACACGTTTCCGACTCGGACGCTATGGTTAAAACAACACAAGTAAAATGTATTAAAAACAATAATAATAATTTGTGAAAGTACCATTTTATATTAAAAATAAATATTCAATCCGCTAAGGGTCCAAAATCGAAAACCATAATTTAGTAACCTCTTCTTTTAAATATAAATTGTTACACGTGCTTTTCTTCTTTCTGATCCGGCCTGTCCGTAGATATTATGGATTTTGGATTTGATAGGCTGTTTTCTAAATCAACAGGGACTTGCCATTTTATTACTTTAGGCTTGTTTTACATATTTTGTTTGGATAAATTTGTTGGATAGTAAATATTTTTTATTAATAAAAAATATGGTTTGATGATAACACATTCCTTTTGTTTTGTGTTAGTATTGAGGAATATAATAGAATGTGATCATTTACTAATTTTAACATTAATTTATTGAGGACAAAATAAAAGTGTACAACATTTCAGCTTAATCAATCAGTATTAAATCTTAGTAGGAGATAGCCGATAGTAGGTTTGCTTGGTGGCCGATTCGTTAGAGAAATAAATTATTTTTAAAAAAATTTAAAGAATTTTAGCTTGTTTTTAACACTACTTATTTGATTGGCCGATTAATGAAAAAGTGCTTTTTATGTGGCTCGTTTAATAATGCTAGGAACTGTCTCTAGTTTAAATAATTAATTAAAATAATAGTTTAAATTGATTAATGTAATATTTTTTAATAATAAAAATGTAGTGCTTACAAAAAGCTTACATAAATAAATAATACGAAAATATAAATTAGTAAAATAATAATAATGTTTTCAGAGTTAATTAATACATTTTGTGAAAAAAATTAGTAATTTAGTTCCTATTATTTCAGTATTTTTTTAGTTTAAAAACCAATAAAAATTAATTTGTTTTGTAACATGATTAAAATTTATATTATAAAAATTTCCAATTATGCATTATAATATATAGTGTAAGTTATTATAATTGATACTAAATAACTGTCACATGATTTTGAAATATTTCTAGTATTTCCGTGATGGGTAAATTTTTTTCTCAAAAATAAATTTAAAAAATAATATGTCTATTTAATTTTTATTGGTAAATTTAATTAAAAAATTATATATTCAACTGTACATTTATTATTTTTATGATTTATGGTCCACAATAATGTCTAAAGAATACATTTTATCAGAATCGAAGTTAATTTTATTATAACTTTATTTTGAGTTGAACTTATTAGTAGATTTGGACATAATAGAACATTTGTAATTGGACACTGCAACTAGTTTATTATTTTACAACAGTATATTCTACAATCGTTTAGTTATATGAAGTGATAATAACCGACATTGCTTTAAAACACTCTTGATGGTGATTTATCAAAAATGTTTAATTATACA
>JAUZND010048744.1:2669-19827 GCA_034780555.1 Coelogynopora nodosa | reverse complement strand
CGCCACAATACCCGCAACAAAACTATCTTACCTTTCTACGCCACTGAAAGACTATTAAACTCTATTAGCAAACATTTGTAAGTTTCTATATTCTATATTGTCCCTCCATCCTATCTTTTTCTGTTCGCTGCTCACCCCTCTTTTTTTGTTATTATTCTCTTTATGTAAATTATCACCGATATGTTTGTTATTCTAATAAAGTTATTATTATTATTATCATATATGTATATCGTCAAAGAAAATATTTATAAAAATCTATATAATATGGTGCCGTCATAGAATTTTAATCACGGGACAAATTCTTTGAAAATCTGCTTTAAATTTTAAAAACGTATATATTCGGCCAATGTGTTTCATTTCCAGATTAATCAGTGAAATGAATACCCTTTGATTTAAAGTCAATTAAAAAGGTGTACAATTGTTTTCCCCACTTCATTTGTAGTAGTTACGATTATGTTACATTATAAATTACACTACAGGATGTTTTTAATCTGGTATTGTCTATTGTTAATAATTTTTTTACATTTAATTTGACATAAAGTAATTCTTTATTTAACTATCAAAATGTCGTAGGGTGTTCGGAGGGGATAGTTATTATTTTTTTGCTATTTAAATAAATTAATTTTCAAATATAATTTTTAGATAAATTTTCATGTGCTTTATTTATATATATATTTTTTTAAATTATTTTTTCAACATTGAAAATACTTTGAGTCGTTTTAATCGATAAATTTATAAATGTATATAAACTTATAATTTATTTCAGATAATAAAAATAATTTTGACGTGACGTGACTTTTATGACGTGACTTGTGCAACGATTAACTGTTATAGTATAAAATATATACTGTACTATACTTGTTTATTATTTTAGTTCATTATCTGATCACCTACTATATTTAACATAAAATATTAAGCTTTTTAAAATATTTATATATTCGTAATGTGTAATTTATATTTTAAATTATTAATGTAATATTTAATTTTGTCACATTAAAAATACTTCTATTCATCCTAATTCAAGTCTAATATTGATTGTGTAAAAAGTTATCATTGTATTCATTTTGGTATCTTAAATGTAATGTTGTTTTACAGGTCTTTTCGGCAGAAATGGAAAGTTGTCATTCGGAGAAAAGTCAGCTTGCCAAAGGAGGATTCGCAAAATTGTTCCTTAATTGGGAAAGCATTTCAGAATTTCACAAAAAGTATTAATCTTATTTGAGAAATATATTAAAATAATAATTTTAATTTTTAAAACAGTAATTCTAGTACTGAAAAGATAGCATCCATCAAGTTTAGTTAAATTCAAATTAATAATAATCCAGGATAATGTACAAACATTTTAGATATTGTCCTTAAACATTTATTTGATTATAGATATCAACACTTTCCACATGTTTCAATGCTTTTCTAACACTTCAATAAAATTCCTCTACTTCTTAATTATTGTGATATTGTGTAATTGTGTAGTATCATAATACACACCTCCAAATAAGCTAAAAATGTCCTCTTTTAGACATGTTTTATTTTGTCAGTATCAAAAAGTATTTCACATTTTATAGGTTGAAACTTTCATTGATTACATGCATCTTTGCATACGTTCTGCAAACTAATTTTTTGACACTTACTAACAGCTATTATCACGTTATTAATGATCCAATGTTAAAGTCTTAAAATAGGTGTTCAACTTAATTCCCTTCCCCCTCCTGCTGTATATTTAATACTTTATAATTAGCACATTTTGTCGCTAAACAGACAGATAACTAAGTGTCTTTTTAGAGAACAACTTATATATTTAGAATCGCAACGAAAAAGCAATACTATAATGTACTTACTGATCGAGATTTTTCAACTGCTCTCCTGATAAATAGACCTTCAAAATATCCTGGTACTGCTAAGGGTTCAATAATTATAATATTTTATAGATTTTGATAAAACCAAATTGTAGTACTGTGAATAAGGTATTAAAATGTAAATGGACATGTCTTCAAGTATTATTGCCTATTAGTGGCAAATGAACTTCGTTCCTTGTCTGTATGTGAGATCATATTTAATCTTATCATTTGAATATATTGAGATCATAAAAATATATATATATCAATTAAAATTTATCCAAAACTATATATATACATAGACCTATAACACATTTGGTTGTATTTTGAATTTTTATTACTTTGATACAATATACTTATGATAGATGTCTATAATACACATCTGAAACTATAGTTTTAATGTTTCTATTACATCGCTGTTCATAATTGTTTTATAATATATTTCAGCGAAGTTCTTCCATTTTTCACTGGTACAAGCACGAATCTCGACAGCATTGGGAAGTGTTTTCAGATAAACGTATGTCTGCATGTTGTATATATTATATTGTTCACATATTATGATAATTCATAATGTTATACTAAATGGCATTTATTCACATATGGACAATATAATAATGAAAGTTATATTTGATATACTCTCAGTATTATCTATATAAACATTATGGTTTAGGTTTACTTATATAAGTTTACAGATATATATATATATATTAATTTATATAAAATTAATATTTTATGTTGTTTTTATATTATATTAATTATATGATGGACATTTTATTACAGCATAAGTATATGGTTATTTACACGTGCAATGTATATTGTATATATATGGTATATTATATTGATTATAGAATAAATTCAAGAGTTTTTAAAATGCAAGTGCTGAATAACTATTCTAGTAAAAATCTGATACCTATAATTCGAATTTTTATGTGAGTTCTACCTATACGCGTATTAATATGGAGCCTTATCTACAGAAAAAAACGATAATCCATTACTTTTTCGCGAAACTCAGCTATGCGTCTTATAGCTGGTTTATACGGTATATTATTAATTTACGTAAATTTTTATAATTTGTGAGCATTTACATTCAATATTGATATATAGGCTGATTCCAATGAAACGCCAAGTACTACTTTTACTTTTATAAAACTTTGTAAGAAATTATTTCATCATAGCTTTTTTAAACAAACGAAACATACAGTAAACAATATTTTAATGCGAAATGGTTAGAGCTAAGTATCATATAATTTTGTTGTACTACTTATAATTAAGTTGTATTAATTGAAATCTTTAGGGACGCATTGTTTTATTTTAGAATGTATCTTTATAATATTATTGTAGTTTGAATTTAATGCACAAAATAAATCATTTGACTTTCTTTATTTTTGACAATAGTTACTAACAAAAAAATTTTTATTTACTGTTTCATATAGCTGAGAGTAAAATGATTTATTTTTATTATATATGTGATAAATATATATGAATAAACTAAACATATACTTACACAAATTTTATAATATCTAAAAATGTCGTATTTGTTAACAGAAAATTATTGAAAATAACGTCAGAAACATATTGCTATAATCTATCTATCTAAAATATTTTCTACCATTGTTCCTTTTTCTTATCCTTTCTTTTATTGGCGAAGACCTAAAGACGAGTGTAATGAATTTTTTTTATCATGCCTAACATTTCTGAAACTATCCGATTTAAGATATAATTATATATTCTTTTGTATTTCATGCAATTCTGTTTTATTTAGCACGACAAATTTATAGAACTCTACAGTGTTTACTGTTTAGAGCACCAAAATTGTCTGAAATTTCTGAAATCACTGGGTGAGGAGGATCGCCTGATTATCAAAAAATGTCAAAAAGAGCTCAATCATTCACTCCCGCTGACGTCATATCTAATACAGCCGATTCAAAGAATTACAAAATACAAATTACTTCTGGGTGACCTTATTAAACATACTGCTGATTCCGACAATTCCAGGTAAAATATGTTTGTTATACTCATGAGAGCGCAATAAATAAATGTCTGATGACGCAATATCGTGTACGTTTTCGTTTTTTCATTCAACGAAGCTTTTACGCATTATATTAGTTTATATGACAATGGCTACATAACTATATGTCTATAACTAATGCGCCAAATCAATTGATTACAATTTTACATATTTATTATTTTATTGTGAATAGATAAAAATTAGAAAAACTTGTTCCACAACATCTTACTTGTAATTGTAATTAATTCTACAGTTATAAATATTATATAATACAATTATATGTCTGTTTCAAAACAATCAACAAATTAATTATGTTTTAGAGCTTTGTTTGAATTTTCATTAACATGAAACTATAATCTCATAGTAATGAGATATATAGAATTGTCTCAATTGCCCTATTTGTTATTTGTTTTTTAAAGACACTGAAAATCTTTTATGAAATACTAGGCATTAAAAATATTTGTATGGTTTATAACTGATATTTTTATACTATATGTACGTTACATTCAACTCTATGTATTTTGAAGTTGAATCTCAAGTATTATTATTTCTGAAATTATTTCTAAATTATTCTAAAATCCCTAAACTTTTAAAGTTTAATACTATAAAATCCATAAACTCAATGTTTAAAACCCTAAAATTACTAAACTATTGTTTTATACCCTGAAATCCCTAAACACATAAATTTAAATACCATAAAATCCATAAATTTTTTAACGTTTAAAACCCTAAAATACCTAAACTCCTAAAATTGTATACCCTAAAATCCCTAAATGTGTTAAGTTTTATACGCTAAAATTCCTAAACTCAAAAAATTATTATCCTAAAATCTCTTAACTTATTAAATTCAAACATTTTATACCCTAAAATCTATAAATTCATAATGTTTAATGTCCTAAAATCAAAAAATGTAATACCCTAAAATCCATAAACTCCCAAAGTTGTATTTCATAAAATCCCTAAACTCCTAAAATATATCCACTTATTTTAACTCATTTAAGCACATGTGATTAATCAGATAGAATGGCTTAGTCAACAGCAACGCCTGTAACAATTTTTCGTCCTATGTCCAATCTGTGGAAAGTTCTTTAAGCGGTAACCTAAACCATCAAGATTGTCTCTTCGTCCTATATCCAAACAACAGTTGCATATGGAAATATTAAGAAAAATAAATAAATTTACTTGAATGATCGATTTCTACCATTAGAGTACCTCCTATCAAGTTTTAAATAGTAAAATCGAATTCAGAGACCTCGGTTTATTCTGAATCTCCATTGAAATCAATTTGATCGGAAATTGTACGGCTACAATGCATCATATTGGGAAAAATTATTAAATGTACTTGAATGATCGATTACTACCATTAGGGTACCTCTGATCTTTTTGAAAAAAGCCAAATCTTACTCAGGGACCATGACTTAGTCAGAATCCACATTAAAAGCACACTATTAGGAAATTATGTGGTGTCAATGCATCTTAATAGGACAAATCAATAAATGATCGATTATTACCATTATAGTTACTCTGATAATTTTTAAAGTAGCAAAATCGATTTCAGCAACCTTAATTTAATCGAAAATAACCTTGACCTTGTTTAAATCGGCCAGTAGGAAGCCATAGCAACTAAAAAAACAAATGCTCAATTCTCATTGCCGAAATTTGAAATTTATTCAGGGGAGAGTCGGTTTTGGGTAGGGGAGGATCTTTTTTTTCCCGGAATCACTCCTTCCATACTACTGGTTAACCTAATCAAAAGGGTGGTTTTGGGAACTGCCATATGGATTTATACCAGCATCTAATATGGTCCAGAATCCAGACAATAAATAATTAAATTATAACTGCACATTGATGTATTTCATTATAATAGTAAAGAGCATTTAATATAATAATGATACGGGACCATCCTCATGGATAGCTGTAAATGGTTGTTGGCACTAGATTATATCGTGTCCTACTTCATAGATATGTATAAGTAATATACTACTAAATGGGCATACCTCGTATCTCATAGTAGGTATTACTGGAAAGACCGATTAAACATAGTGGTAAATAAATAATTTCTCCTAGAATTGATTTAGACATTTATATTAATTAATGAGGCAAACTGATAAAACTAAATTTCGGTGATTGGAGCACCTTATACATTAGCGGAGTAGCCTTATGTATGTTAGATGTTCTATACATATTTATATATATAGATAGTTTTACATTTAAATTTATAATATTATTTTTTAGAATTAACAAATTTATTACAATAATTAAACGAAACTAACACCAATACAAATGATAACCTCATAATGGCCACATTATAACCTCATAATAACCTTATGATGGCCACATCCCCGCTCACTGCAAACGTATTTCATGTTATGTTTCATTCTGTTATTCTGAAGGGCATCACTCGATGACGGTTTGAAAACAATGCTTCGTATATTGGAGAATTTAAACACAGCGATGAATCAGAATGACATAGTTGGTTATCAGGTATGCATAGGCCCTATATACATATTTAGATAATTCCTTATGGCACTTGATACTTTATTCCATCAAGAAGTCACTTCAGGCAACTAAAAATAATATGCAATACATCCTGAATGACGTTATTTGAAGACTCACAAAGTTTGAACAAAATAATAAAGTTGACCAAAGTAGTCTATCTATTAAACATGTTGGCGTGTCTCGATTTGCTGAACTTTTCATTAGAGCATTTTAAGGAATCAAAATGTTACCAGCCTTAAAGTATATTTATTATAAATTAATGAACTTTACTAATAATGTATACATACATTATATAAACATAACGATGCGGTTAAACAGTCCTATATTTTTACATAAATTGACAAAATATTGTTTGAAATGATTTAATTATTCATGGTTTGTGGGCTACTTCACAATCGGGTTGGTTTGGTTTAAACCAAACTGTCTGCAAATGTGGCGGAAGTATTGTTGGTGTGGGCCATTTAGAATGTGTATTAACAATAAGCTTACTTTTTCTTAATATTAACAAAGAGTATGTAAAAGTACGAAAATGTTTTATAATAAATAATTTAAAATATATATTTGGGGAAAAAATGATAATGCTCCCCCACTGTTTAGCCGCATTTGGTCTAGTTCCAGCGGGCTAGGTTTAGCAGCGACTGACGAAAGGATATTTTTTATTATATGGTAAGAATTGGATGAGTACATCAGCTTTTAAATGAAACTGACACTGTGAAATATTTTTTTTAAACATTCAATACAATTTGACGGCAGCTTGACTTATTTTAGAAAAAAATATTCTCTTTGTTTTACACAGTAAAAAAGTTTAATTATATTCGTTAGAAATGTCTAAACAGTATTTAGTTTCACCTATAGTTTTTTGTACATGGCTCTTGAAATGCACTAATTAGGAATAAATTATTTTAAAATACACTTTATTTTCAAACGGATGTTTGATAATAGCTCATCATTTCACCCTTCTTTTGGTCACAGCGCATGCAAGTCACGTACATCAACCTGAGCAATTATCAAAGCCTTCTAAATCTACAAAGTTTCAACGAAATCGTTTTTGTCAAATATTATAATGTTTAGCATACAAAACATAAATAATTATTACACATATGTTAGTTTAATTATATATTTGATATTCAAGCTTATATGTATAAGTTTTTCAAATATGTTCTAATATTTTCGAATTATGAGTTCTATTCAATTCAATCTAAATAAAATAATTATATATTGTGTATAATAAATCCTAATTCAAAATAGTCAATATTGCTTCATTATAGGCTTTATTAAGTCATGTTTCCCAGATATATATTTCTTGCGCATTATTCCCATTCACCTGTCCATTTTAATATATAAAGCCAATAAATAAATTTAGCATTTATAAAAAACAATATTATTAAATGCTATTCATTAAAAATAAATACATTTAGTCACAGCTCCAAAACAATAATTTTAAAACAAACATAGGCCTAATAATAAATGAATATATTTAAAATCATGTTAAGTCACTTAACCCTAATGGTTCCAGTATTGAATATTCATGATTTCAAAGACGTATCATGTTAATTCCAGAAGTTCTTTAAGATAATTTCAAAAAGAATTTTTGCAAAAAAATCAACATATAGATCTTGTGAACATACGGAAGTCATTATAATTGTTTAAATACCTATCCGTTTTGCCTTACGGTCAGAAGAAGTTCTTTTGAGGTACTTCAAAAGAGCTGGCAGTACGTCCTGAAGATCATGTACTAGAAAATAAAATCAATGTAACACGTCACATAAAATCTACTATCGTGCCAAATGTTTAGTTTTCACCATATCTGGAAGTGGTGGAACTTTCGGAGGGGAGGGGGTAATTTTAAAATGTCTATTGATCGACAAATTTTGTTGTCAAATGTAATTCTCCGCATTTTTTAAATTATAGTTCAGAATGATTGCCCATAAAGATATATACTGAAACTAAATTCTCATATATTATTTCCATATTACAGTAATTCAGATTTTTTCTTTTTAAATGTTGCTGAACACCCTCTTATATCAAATGCCAGTAAATGGCAGATAATACAAACCCATGGCGTGTTAACCCTAACAGTACCAGGCGCTTTTGGAATCCAATTTAGCTGGAGGAGGCGGGTCAAAATGACACTGTCGCTTTTAGCATATATATATATATATGCAGTTAAATATTCTCTATCAATTTAGAACATTATTGCGAAGTTTTTAATGCGATATTAAATGTAAATTGTTATTTTATTTTATTTTTACCGTATTTTTGATAACTAATATCATTATCCTATTTATTAATAAACGCTAAACAACATATTTAGAACAAAGTTTATAAGGATGTAAGTGATCAATGAAAGTTTTTAATTAAAAGCTAAAAGACTTTTTGATATTTTAATATAATTTGAGTCATGAGTTACGTCATTAAGGTCAAATGTGTATTCTATGGAAATATACTTAATAAAAAGTACATTAAAAAATAATCGCAGATACTGAAAATTTCAGATTAATCGCCTTAATAGATGTTTCGTAATCAACGACGGAACATCGTTGTGTCCATAGATATGGATTTCTTTCTCTCACACTCCTAGATGTACAATCTAACATAAACCTGTTATATAATATGGTTACGAAAACTTATGGTCCTACACCAGTTTTGCGAGGCAAGCCGAGGCTAGAGAAATATTTTAGCAGTTATGCGCATCCTATATAGGCTATATTCTCTTAATAAAATCATTTCCTTATTTAACGATAATATAAATAAACATAACATTTTACAAAATACAATTTGATATGATAAACTTTTCATTGTTAAAAATAGCTTTGAAGAATGCCTATTTAGATTATGCGCAAATGCAAATTATTATGTTTTGCCTAGCAAAACCGAGTATGACTCATTTTTCTCATAACCACTGCGGGACACAGATTGGATATCTATGGATAAGTAAAATATATGAAAAATCGATATCTATGGTTGTGTTGTGTCAATTTGACAATACCCTTGGTGCTGATCTGTTAAATATTAATTGAGTAAATTATCATTGGCTTTTGGATTGTATTTATTAAAGTTGGACAGCTATTTTGCGTAATTTTATATATTTTTGTTGTTGTTAAAAGCACGAGAAATGTTTCCAAATGAGCTCGCGAGCAAGTGGTGCAATTAGCTCTACAATGATCAAGATTAATTTTCTTTCTTTCTTAAAGACAAAAATATTTATGTTGAAACTTTGATATGTTTATTTTTTTTAATTTGAAGTGAAAAATGTGAAAATTTTATTTAATACAATTATCTAACATAATGCTAAAACAAAATTTATAAAGTGTCATAACTTGATAACAATATCATGTTTGATTATTATCGAATTTATCTTATACTTCATCTCTCTCTATTGAACTTTTTTAGGGGAATTTTGCGAATCTCGGACGATTACTTCATAAAAATCAGTTCAACTTCACAATTTACCGCAGAGTTGCCATAAAAACCCGACATTTTTTTCTTTTTGAAAAAGCAATTCTTGTCTGCAAAAGTCATCGCAATCAATTCGATTTCGAGTTTTCCATTGAAGTAAGTTACAATTGATAACATTCAATATATACATATAAATACAAGATCGATGACGAATTATTTTGATATTTTTGATAATTTGATATTTTCATAAATTCAAATATAACCGGATTGAAAAACTTTTTCAGTTTAAAATTGATTTGAGAAATATAAAATTGTGTTTTACTTCACAATTCACAAATTTATCAGCAGAAATCTCCTCATCGAATGTTTTAGTATACATTTTTATGAAATCTGACATCAAAATCTTGTTCTTGTGTACAGTTGAAAATATGCATATGTTACATGTATTTAAAAAAATAGTTTTATTCTCTAAGTCTTTTATCCCCCCCTCCCATACGTCATAAATAGAGTAAAAGTATTTAAATCATACAACATTTAATGATTGTGGTACATCATTATTTTCAAACGTTATTATAATCCTAAAAACTACGCAACTAAATATTAATTTAGAATTTTTGTAAATAGCAGTTATTAGACAACCGTTTCATATACTCCGCATGATACATAATTGTATTTTATCGAAAATTCATATAATTCAAACGACATACTGTAGTCGATGATCTGTGCATATTATCTATAGAGTCACAATATTTATATATAAAAAGCAGTCCCACTCGTCTCCAATAATAAGAAACGAATTTTGATATTAATAATAGCCAAAAATAGCTTAAAATCAATTTTTAGCTATGGGTTTCTCCTTTGTGATTTTAGCTAAACTGATGCCAACAAAAGAATGGTGTAGAGATCAATATTGTTAAAATTTCATTAGTAAATATTTATCTTGTTTCAGTAAAATTGTTGAGAAATTAATTCAAAATGCGTTTGAATACTCGTTTAAATCGTTTAATCGAGATCGTTAGATCGTTAATCGTTAGATCGTTTAAAACACAAAATAAAAGTTAAACGTATGATGATGATACATTTGTACATATATGCAATATTTGTACATATACGTTATATTTTTACATATACGCTATATTTGTACATATACGCTATATTTGTACATATACGCTATATTTGTACATATATGTACAAATCAATTGCTACAATGTTGTGTTATTTTTATAGATATGCGTTAATATCAGTAAAAATCTTTCAAATTAAAAAATGGTGAAATGCACATTTACGGCCGGACCCTGACTAGCTTGGGAATTTCTTAATTTTATAAAAATTGATAGCGGAAAATAAGAAATAAAGAGTAAGTATTTATTAGGTTTATAGTTGATACATGTGTAATAATGAAAAACATATAGTAAGGCGCCTACTCTTTCCACTACACTGACAATGTGTTGAAGAGATATTTCCTTTTGCGAATTGCACATAACATTTATAAAAATAAGTTTATATAATATTGATTACTTTTCTTGATATTTCAAAATGTGCATTACAAATTATTGTTGCGTTTAAAATAAACATTTTTACCCATCAGATGGAAAATGTGCGTCTGACAGACAATATGAAGGGAGACAAATCGAAATTCTCTCTGGAAGATTCTAAACTGTCGGTTAACATCTCCGCCACAACTGACGTAGCAGTTCTCTGGACAGCAGCCATCAGAGGACTTTTGCTTGCTCAATTCGAAAAATTGAAGGGTGATGCAGAAAAAGATAAAGCTGAACTTAAATTACTTTCGTGAGTTAAAAAATATACATATAGTATATATATATATAAATAAATTTAAATTGTTTTATTTTTTATGTTTTTATATAAAAATAAACAAAAAATATTAAACAAGTTAGATAATTGTAATAGTAATACATGCTAATAGTGTAATCATGTTGAAAATTTGACCAAATTACTTCGACCTTTTCGGTTAATAATGTGTAACTTTTTAGATTTGCTAATTAAGGAATCTATTACGGTAACAATTATTTTATCTTTTAAATAACTTTTTAATCACAGTCTCTTAATATCATTGTATATGATTTAATAATTCTAATCGTTTTAAAAAAATTTAAGTATCGGTATATATTAGACATACTTTTTTAGCTACTGAGAAAAAGGAAACATATTTGATGTATTGCATAAGCATAAAGCATATTATAGGTTGCAAAAGCATAATTTTCAAACTACCTTTTTCCAGGAGTACCCGTAAAATATTCTGTTCAAGTATAACCCTATTTTTATTGCAAAACTGGTTTATTTGACAAAAATATTTATAACTGTCGCTAAAAAAATTGTGTTTACTAATAATGGTTTTTTATGCCATCTTAATTGAATTTGGAGTTGGCTACATTCAGTGGAGGAACACTTAAATATTACGTTTACGGCTCGGGGATAATGGGGGTACAGACTAAACCAAGCCAGAACAGGGGGACAGAAAAGTGGGGGGAGAGGGGAGGAAAAAGGCGTAAAATAGGAGAAATGGGTATGAAAAATGAGAGCCGGGGGTCAAATTTTAATATCCCCCTGAAAAAAACTGCTAGCAAGTTTGGTTTAGGCTGACACTAAAACGATATATGCATAGCTTTCTGTAAAAAGTAATTTCATTGGAAGTTATCTTGAAAATATCATATATTTTGTTCAATAGTACTATTAAATGTTTATAAATCTTACATACATTTTTTTAATACTTAACTTTTTTTTTTATAGTAGACACTGACACAAAAATCAATTCTAATTTTGTCAACAGTTTTGAAAAGTCATAGTGCATATTTTAGCGCATACAAGTGGAATAGGTGTTCTTTATTGATGCGTATATATGTATGTAATGCGTGTGGGTGGGTTGAAAAAATTCGCTTTTTAGTCGTAAATAATACCCGAATACTCTCCCATCTGAAACGATATCACTATTTTCCATACTTAAAACATAATGTCAGCATCGATGTGTTTAAAAATATAACTGATCTGTATACTTATCTTGAGATGTACAATCAAAAATAATAATGATCACAGTTGGAACCCTTCACGACTTATAAACTGAACTCATTTAAATCACTTTTTCACAAACAGTGTATATTCACAAGATAGACATGTCACGCCAGTGTATACTGGTTTTTGTTATTATTTTTACTCGAGATAATTTTATTCAATTATTTTATCAATCTTAAATTTTTGAATATGATTGAACATTTGTATCACAACTTTTCCTATATTTTCAGAATTGAACCTTCCGGAGATAATATATGAAATTGATATGTTTTAATAACCTACACACTAAGTTATCAGTACAATTTATTGTTTACAATTAAAAATTTAATGCATTAATAGTTACAATTGTTAATTTGTACAAAAATTGTTGTACAAATGCGTGTAAATACACCGACTTTAAACCGCATCACAGTTGGTTTACTTAGCATCTATCTTATTTATGATGTATTTCTTATTTCATATTATGTTATATTCAGAAATTATTTGGTTTTCTATTTTTAGATTTTAAATTTTATACTTTTATATTTACTAATCTTCATTCTTAAGTGTATTTGTTATTTTCATTTTTTAATATGTATACATATTTGTTTATATTTTCGAAACTTTTTTTGAATATGTCATAAATGTATTTTTGAAATATACATAGTAATTATTAACATACGGTAAATATTTTTATATCATTTTTGAGTTATTTCTCAAACCAATTAATTTTCTCAAGTACGACTAAAACTGAACGATTTAAACTTACTCTAAAATAATTATGGGTTCGATTATATATTTTTAACATTTGTTCGTTAGTGATTAATATAGATACCACGTGATTTATGTTTTATATCCTCTGTAAACGATGTAAGAATATTTAGCTATGAGGTTATATGTTAAGATTGTGGTATTTAATACATCTAGTAAGCGTACAAGTACGCGATCTTGACGTTTTAAGAGGGACGTTTCGCTAAATATCAGAAATGATAAAGTGATTAAAATTAAACGGGCTGTTTAACTTTGCTATTGTATACTGACAATTTGCTAATAAAAAATAGATACTGTATATTAACAAAGATATTAGGTTATATACATACTTATGAAAAATAAGTAATGCAATAGTTACAAAACAGCAATACATACGGACAGAATACACAACTAATCAGCGTAAAGTCCAAAAGGCGCCTTTACTAGATTTAGGTGCCGTATAACACATTTTTTACAGAGCTGAGAAACGGATATGCGCCTCTACCACTTAACTAAAATTTATAACGTACTATTTTACTTAAAAATTGTATCAAATAATTACGTAATAGACTATTGTAAATAGACACGGAGTAATATTTAAAACTTTAATTTTTTGCTTACCAAGAGGTCACTAAGAGTACCACCTTGATTAACATTGTAAATTTTCCTACGCTATATAGCGAAGTATGTATAGTGGTTTTTTTCTGACAACTTTTGTTAAAGCTAGTATAATTTTGATGAAAATTGATGCTTCTGATGAAAATTTAACTCAGGAGAGAAAATATTTATGCTGCATATAACTATACAAATCATTTCTCACGTTTTCAGTGGTAAAATCAGTCCACATAAAATATGTAAAATATATTTTTTTAATTGTTTAATAATGATAAAAATATTCCAAATCTAATAAAACAATCAAGTTAATAGTTAGGCCCTATTAAGTATTTCAGAAAATTAAGCCCGATCATCAAACTGATATTAAGTTATTCGACAGCACTAATTATCTTCTTCATTGTTATTGTCAAATAAAAATGAACAAACCATTTTTTGAAATTCTATTATTTTATTAGAGAAATAATTGTATCATCATATTCATTTTTACAAGTAATACACAAAATCCATGAGAAAAGTGTCATATAAATATTTAAATTTATACATAAAACCATCATGCTGTAAGTAAGCTTTTAATAATAATCTAAGATAAATTGTATAACGCTAACTTGGTTAGAACCTAATTCTGGACGATAGCTTTAATATGCGCTACTTATAATACGATGAAATAATACAAAAATAACATGAAAATTAAAAAAGATGAAAGAAACTATATCATTAAATAAAATAATCTAGAATTCTTCTAATTTGTTTATATTAACTATTTCAAATGCCAAGTTGATGGACAAATTTTATCGACCTTCAAAATTGTTATTAATTTGTTTATATCTTAGCCACTTAAAATTTTTTTAACTTACTTTAAATGTCTCTTATTTGTTTATCTTACCTTATTTTTTAAATTATTGCTGACTTTGACAAATGAGTTACATTCCCCATAGATTTTATCTCAGGATTTAAGATTTAAGATAGATTTAAGTCCGACCAATCCCATTAACTTAATATTTTCGAAATATGAATCTATTTGTAAATTCAATCTACTTCGGTTCAGTTGTTGCAAATAATATTGACACAACACTGCAATAGAACAAAACTCGAACTACAATTAATTTAAGGTTCATTTCCAAATAATCTGACATTGGTTTAGTCACTGTTACACTTAGGTTTCACTATGACAACAATACACACCGCTCTACGAATCGTTACTCAATGTTAGCTCAAGATTCGTAGCCAAAGCTTCTTGATGTGAGGTATCTGTTAGTAATAGACCATATTATGTTGGTATAGGTTGCTGCTGCCAATTTGGTTGAGATTGAGTCGGCCGATTGGGCATATCGTTTGAACTTGAAGATTGAGGATTTTACTGCTATGGATGATTAATTATCAACTGTTGGAAATTGGTACATAGGGGCCACAGGAATTCCTTGAATCGATAGTATAGTCTTGGGTTGTCAAGCTGGTGTTGTTTTGGTGAGGAAAGGGCTGACATGTCATTTGTGATCCTTCAGTTAGCAGCAAGGATGCTGTTTTATTATTAGCAACCTTAGCCCCAACCGTATCCTCTTCACCTCTGAGACAATGAGTAAAATCAAAATACATATGAAATTATCCACAAATCAAACAGTTCGCTTGTCAAACCACTTGCGCGTCGGTACATCAAATCGCTAGTGTGTGGAACCTAAGTTAAGAAAAACACTCTTTGAAAACCATCACAAATTAGACGATTTCTTCATAGTCACTAATAGTGACTTTGTCACGAAGGATTGTTCTGAATTTAACCATTCCACCAAGCCTGTAGTGTATTGCCATGATATTGTTGGGTTAGTGGATTTCATAGATCGTGAAAGGTTGCAAGAAAGTGATGATGCCGACATCAAGATCTGCATTGATGGAGGCGCGGATTTATGAAGTTGTGCCTTAGCTTCATGTGCAAATCCAACACAACTAACTCAGGGTCCAATATAAGATCGACCTACAGCCAAGGCATTGCAGCTAACTAACTTAAAGATACTGGTGTCAAAAAGCTTTTCATCTTAGCGATTGTTCCGTCGATACAGGAGAACTACACAAATGTTCTTCGATTGTGGTAATTACTACAGCTGACAGATAAATCCAAGTTCACCAACAAAGTCATCGTCACCGATTTAAAGCTGGCCAACATCTTGCTCGATTTGATGGCACATGGGTCCACCAATCCCTACAGCTGTTGCGATGCATCCCACAGGTCTCTTCAGTATGACTGTATTCCAAACACACTTAAAGTCACATTAAGTAATTAACAAGGGCAAATTCACAAATAATACATACTAATTTAGTACATTATGGTGGCGTCTCGCAAGGCCTCCCACTACAGTAAAAACTAATATTTTTTGGTGTTTTATAATTTAGATTTTAGGGTTTAAAATTAATATGTAATTATTGTTCCTGAATTAATTTTTTTTAAACTAATGTAAAAAATTCCTAAGAACCAAGCATATAATATACATACAAGAGTCATTAGACCATCCATTCCAATATGAAGAAAAGAGTCATATAGACCAAATTAAACTAGCAACCTACAAAAAATAAATATTAATTGACTATATAATTAAACATAACATTTTAAAACCAAAAACAATCACAACAATTATCATTTTCATTTAGAGAAAGAAAAAAAAAATTATTTATTTGATTGTCTTATACAATTTATGTATCCAAAAATAATGTATAGTATTATTAACTTTTAGTTTTTTAACTTTTCACAATTTTTTTTATTGTTCTATTGCTTATATTTCAAGTGTTTGCAAATGTTCATAATTTAAGTGAACTTACACTTTTATTTTTTAGAAATGCTAGTACCATCCTTCGTCTTGGTGAACAAACTCCACCTAATCGTGATGGGAATTCTTACTCATATTCGGAATAACCGTCATCTGTTATAATCCCTCGTCATCTGTTATAATCCACTGTCACCTGTTATAATCCACCGTCATCTCTTATAATCCACCGTCATCTCTTATAATCCACCGTCATCTCTTATAATCCACCGTCATCTCTTATAATCCACCGTCAT
>JAUZND010048733.1:0-19831 GCA_034780555.1 Coelogynopora nodosa | reverse complement strand
TTCCTTGGCCTTTGGATTCTTCAAGACTATTCTTGAATCTGGAAAGGGGATTCTTCACAACAAATTACAAAGGCACCGTTCTACCCCCATCGACCAGGTCCTGCGACATCGAAGACAGTATGCCTTTCGATGTCGTTCGATGTCGCACTGAACGTTACCGCCGTTCGTTTCTCCCACACTACTCAGCCAGACTTTGACTTCATAGACTCTTGACTTGTGTTTAGCAGCCTCTGTATTGGTTTTCTTTTTTTATAGTCATTTTTTATGCTTTTCTATGCCTATACATGTTTTCATTTTTTTAAATTTGCTGTATCGCCCTCCTTGTATCATCAAACCCATGAGGGTTTCCAATTAAATAAATCACTTAATCACTTAATCACTAATACGCTTACTTTGTAATGTTAAATCGATGGACATATTTGATACATATTTTGAAATGATTGCAGTAATCTATGTTTACAGGGTAACCAGCTATTATTAGTCCTTAACTATAAAATTTAAATTTATAGATAATTCCTAAGAATTAAATACTGAAATTGAAATAGAAAAGCGTCACAAATCGTATTATTTAAACACTTCAAAACCAGATACTTCAGATAGTTACAAAATATTATCTACAATATAAGCGCCGTTAAAATTATTTAGATTTTTATATTGAAGATGATTTTAACAGAAAACCTCACTTTTGAAAAGTTTAGATGTAATTACACTTCTTGTCAGTTGCAACTCATACAAGGAATTACTCAAAAGTATAGATGAATTTTGATAGACATTATCGACATGTTAATTCATCTGCAGACCGGTTTCGGGGTGTTTGCTCCTCATCAGAACAGTGTAGGAACCGAACATGCAACCCAGGGATCTGTGAGTGAACACCTACCACTATTCCACATTCTCGCCTGTCAACTACCGTGGTTAACTTGTAATATGAGCCCTTCACCGCAATTGCGCAAATGCACGAACTGCTTTCGTACATTCTACTTGCATTATTCATAAATAGTTTACATATTATTGCTAAAACACAATATCAGTCGCTATTTTTTGTATTTTGTAGAATACTATACTATTGTATATAATAGTTTAAAAATAGAAATATATATATAAATTAACCTTTCAAATCAAATGAATAATTTCAGAAAAAAATTAAATATCAAATTTTTAAATATACCGATACAATTAATTTCATTGGTTAACAATTATGGAAAGAAATATTGTATCTCTAAAATATCATGTCACGTTTTGCTGTTAAAAAATAGTAGAAATCGGAAAATTGACTCTGACAGAGCAGTAACATTTTCGCTCACTAAAATGAAACATCGAAATGTTTCGAATTCTCGAGATATGTTTACAGATATGGCCGTATCCACATATGCACCTAATTATTATCTTATGTTTCCAGCGCATCGTGATGTGTATGTTGGCCTGTACATTCCACTTTTATTGCTGGCAATTATCGGTAACATAAGTGTAATATGTTTGTTTGGAATGTACCGTGAAGTGCGCACCACAACTAATACCATGGTTACGAGTATGGCGGCCAGTGACTTATTTTTTTGCTTTGGATTTGTTTTCTGGATGACGAAACTATATGTACCTCTTGAAATCCTGCAGTCAAAAGTCTATTGTATGTTGAATTTTATGTTTTCATTTCCAATGGAACATATTGGTATGTGGCACATATTCCTAATTGCATTGAGCAGGATGGTTAATTTGACGTGGCCCTTCAGGTATGAACATTACTTTTCAAAGTTCAAGGTTGGCCTGAGTATTTTTCTTATTTGGGTCATGGGCATCATTATAGGATCACTCCCTTTTCTCGGTTGGAATACTTGGCAAGAGGGACAGTCCTCTTGTTTTACTCCAATTCAGAGTAGTTTCTATATGCTGTCCAATTCCTTATTGAGATTTGCATCGGTAAACCTCTGCATTGTGGCCTATGTTGCCCTGCTGATAACCTCAATCAAAGTCACTAACAGAATCTGCTTGGACGAGAATCGCATGAAGCGAATTGCTGACAACCAGGAGCAGGCGACGCGAAATATCATCCAAAATCGCTCTCTTCAGTCGAAAATCACGCGGTTCATTCTCACGATTACATTGGTGTTCGTTTGTTGTCACCTGCCGAAAGCGATGGTCTTATTCATTATTGGAGTATTTCCGGGAAGTTTTAATGCAAATGAGATGCTGTATGGCTTTAATATTGGTGGCCTGTTCAACTCAGCCGTTAATCCAATTATTTATTGTTTGCAAGATCCTCTTTTTAAATCGGCGATTAAAAAAGTTTTTTGATGAGTCATCTTGCTAAAATATACATGCTAAAATATATATGACTGTGAATATGACTGTGAATGTATGACTGTGATATGACTGTGAATATGACTGTGAATATGACTGTGAATATGACTGTGAATATGACTGTGAATATGACTGTGAATATGACTGTGAATATCACTGTGAATATGACTGTGAATATGACTGAATGTATGATTGCTGAACTATATAAATTATAACTTTCAAAGTTTCAGACTTTATTTTAGGAAAGAATGGGACACTTTTTTGCTAGTTCTCTTAACGTAATTAGCTAAGAATTGTATAAAAAATTTAAATTTATGAATATAGCTGCTGGTTTATTTTAAAGTACACAACAAGCTTTATGTAAAGAATGAAGATGTCTTGAAATAACTGATCTGTGCATTACCTACCTAGTTCATATTATATTATTGTATGATATTAACCCAAAATAACTCTTTTATATGGTATTGCTATTTTTATTATCAAAAATTGACCACCGTGTTAATATTTTACTCTAACTATAAGGCTTCATCACTCTAACTATTTACTAATTATTTTCTCTAACTATCACTTTCATATACTGTCTTATATCAACAATATTTTTATATGAAGACACTTACTTTCGGTTTCGAAAAAGTGTTTCGACTAAAGCGTTCGTTCACAAACTTATTATTCATATTATTTATGTTCTCAATTGTAAAATATGTTTATTATTGTCAATAACTATTTATCTCTCTATATACAATATACTTGTATATATGTGTGTAGGTATGTGGTGTGTATATTATAATATATAGGAATAGTATAATGACTGACATATTCCTTTATATATATGACAGATTTTTTCTATATACGGAGATACTTCATAAGATATTGACTTTTAGTGTAAGTGTAACATTTTATTAAAAATTGTACATTTAATTGATTATTAATAAATGAAGAGCT
Organism: Coelogynopora nodosa; assembly: GCA_034780555.1. Taxonomy (NCBI): domain Eukaryota; kingdom Metazoa; phylum Platyhelminthes; order Proseriata; family Coelogynoporidae; genus Coelogynopora; species Coelogynopora nodosa. Next base: position 16,594 of record JAUZND010048733.1, on the reverse strand, counting down.
TTACATCATAGCTCAGTGACCTTGAAATTTCTCATTTATTAAAGCATTGCTTCAATATTGATTTAATGTAATTCCTATTAAATCTAATTTGTTTTATTAATATTAGGCTACTACCATAGTTAAACAACGTATTAAATGTAAACACACCACCATCAAATAACAAGAACAAAAAAATAAAAATATATAATTACAAATAATTTATATTTATAATATAACAACCCTACTTCATTTTTAAAGAGAGAATGAATCAATGTTGCATTCTGATCAAAGTCCTAAATTCCTTATTTGATCTTTTGATATAATGAATATTCCTATATACATGTATTTAAGAAAAGTATATGCATAAATTGTATTCATAGTGCGCATTCCAAACTAAATCCATAAGGGTTAAATCCAACCAAGAATAATAGTGTGAGGTGAGGCTCGAAGAAGTCACCCTTATATAATTTTAAATAATATATTATTATAGATTTAAATGAGTTAATTAGGTTAGACAAATGTGCTTGATATTACTGGAACCTCTTGCTTTCCATTTTTTATCCAAATAGAAATAGGATGTCTAATTAGTAGAATGTAACCGTTACCACGAGCACAGCTATCTTCTCTCTTCTTATTGGTCGAAAACGGAGTGGACGACTACCACGCAGTTTCGGTTTCAATGAATTCAATGTTTGTTTTTAGTTTGTTAACAGTTATATATGTTTTAGGACTTTACTTTATACATAGAAAAATTCCGCATTTAAATTCGATTAAAACTAGTTTAAACACGTCATGTTTAAAATTAATTAAAAATGGTTAAAAGTGTAAATTATGTTTTAAAAACAGGTACATTTTATAATACTTCTCATCCATAAGTATAGAACCTTAAAAAATATTGTTAATTTAATATTGTAAATTTAAATTTTTAAATTTTTTATTTAAAATTTATTATTGTAAATTTTGTTAAACATTCCTATAACGTTTACAGGACAGAAAGGCCCGTAAATAAACGTTAAAATTTAATCCGCAAGACTCTCGTTCCTGTGATCCTGGGGTTAGCAGTTGCGCGCTAGTCGATAATGCGCTACCCTTAATGGGATTACAGTTCTACATTATGTAGTCATTTATAGTTTGCCATAAAATGATAACCAAAAAAACCTACCCAAAGAAGCGAAACGGGGGGAATTTCATGGCAAAGTCAGGGGAGGGGTAGAAAAAATAGAACAAATAAGGAGTAGGGGGAAGGAAAAAGAGAAAAAAACAAGAGGGAGTGGAGGGGATGAAAACAGGAAGGAGACGGGGGGAAATAGGAATTCCTCCTCCTGAAAAAAATGCTGGGCAGTTTTGGTAGGCTAAGCACTTATATTAGTTTTTAACTTTAAAAACAAAAAACTAAATTTTAAACGTACAAAACAACTAAATTAATGCACATGTATATTTTTCATATATTGTCGCAATCAATTTTTTAATAATAAAAATATACGTATTATTACAGTCCATCAAAAACGTTCGTGAATTTTTTGTAATAAATATCGAATACAATACTTTCTATTGGTTAACTATAATATTTAATCTATAATATAATGATAAAAAAAAGAAGAAAAAAAAAGAATTTTATGTTTCACAATCGCACGTGGAATGTTCGAAAATATTAAAATAAGCATTAACAAATAAACAAAATAAAATCTTAAACTATATTAATATAATTCATTGAGAGTGAAGCAGGAATTTATTAATAATACAACAAAAATTCTTTGAGAATACTTCTATTATCTCTCTTCCACCTGTGGAGAATTTAGAACAAATATCTTTATCAAATAATAGTGCACTTATTATACACATTAGAAGCCACAAACTAAATTTACAAATTGAAATGGTTTTCTAAATAATGACGCATCCTTCCATTATGACACTTTATTCAAAACGTATTTAATGATATGTCTATTATATAATGTAGGAACATTTAGCTTCTAGTGTGTAAAGGATTTCTTTTAACGCATTGTGTGACACATCTCCTGACACTTAGCCTAATTCATCATTTACTGTGTATATTGTCTCCATAAAGTCATATATATAGTTAAATATTAGATTGAATTATAACAAAATTATAATAAAATTTTAAAAAATAATTTTAAAAAATTTAAAATTTAAAATTTAAAAAAATAAAATTATTAATTATAACAAAATATTTTACACAATGTTTAATATTACATTCATAGCTAGTAAAATTAGTTATTACTTTAGAATAGTTTTGCAGATTGTAATATCTGATGTATTTTATTAAACTTTTTACAACATGTTAATTAATTATTATTTTATCAACATTTAAAATATTATTATTCAATTAATATTCTGTTTATCAAAATAAAATAGAAAATGTTGAACCTGTGGCAGTAAAATTGTTGTTTTAAATATAACGGAAAATTTGCTTGTTATGTTTTTATTCTGAAAATGTTAGTTAATGTTATTTCGTTTAAACCAAAACTAGTATTGTCAGCTTTTTAATAATGCTTTTCTATATAATTTCAGAAATATAAGATTCAACCATAGTAGGCTATATTTTATAAATTAAAGCGTTAAATTTTGGTTTTATAAATGAACACAACAAAGATATAGGCCTACGGTCTGTTTATATTAAGGTAGTGAAGTGGATATACAACAAATGTGAATTTATTTAATTGAAAAATATATTTATAGACACTAAAGGAGTTCAAACAACCAATAACTCTCTTATCATTTTATTCAAACCGACAATCCAAAATAATATTAATACATCCTGCTTCTATATCAAAGAATGTGGTTAGAAGCTATATAATACCCTGTGACATACTAGTAACCCAACTAGCACGTGCTTAAATTATCTCGGACAGTTTATGTATATATTCAGCTAAAACCATTAAATTAAAAATAAATAATGAGAAAAACAATAAAATTAATTACTTTGATGTATAATATCATCATGAACGCGAACCATCAATGCCAAAATTATTTATAGGACTATATAGAATTGCACTATATATTGTTACAAATATTATTATTTAAAAAAATCATTTAAACTTAATTTTCTTAATTTACTTTTGTATATAAAATTATAACCAGTTTTTTCGCTGTGTACAAGATTAATAAATTATTGCTTTAACAAACAGTGCATTATAACGTTAACGCAATAGTTAATATACAATATTTTGTTATTTTTCCATTCTAAGAAAAAGCAAAAAACGAGTGATCTTCTTTTGAACTGACAATAAATCTTTCACAAACAAGGCAGAATAAAAATTTTATATGAGTCAACACCTTACCAATATCTGCACTTAAAAAATGCAAAAATGCCTATATGTCGAAGATAACCGATTAGGTTTGAAGTTAGAACTTTAACACTTGAAAATAATATCTCTATAATAAACAGATATCAACAAAACTTTATTGTGGATAAAATATTATATAATCATTGCCAATTTTGTAATTATTACTATTAATTTATAACAGGGGGGCGGATATAGGAATTGTGTAAGTTAAATAAAAAAATTATAAGTATATATTGTTCTTCATAACATTTAAAATATAAATTTAACATTCTGAACATGAAATGACATGTTAGGATTATCCGGCAGAATCGACTTAATTCAATTTTGTTCATGCATGAGGTTCTAGCGAGACTTCATTTAACTTTGTTCATGCCATGAGGTTCTAGCAAGACTTCAGTCACCTTTGTTCATCCCACGAGGTTCTAGCAAGACTTCATTTAACTTTGTTCATCCCACGAGGTTCTAGCGAGACTTCAGTCACTTTTGTTCATCCCACGAGGTTCTAGCGAGACTTCAGTCACCTTTGTTCATGCCGTGAGGTTCTAGCAAGACTTCATTTAACTTTGTTCATGCCATGAGGTTCTAGTAAGACTTCATTTAACTTTGTTCATGCCATGAGGTTCTAGCAAGACTTCATTTAACTTTGTTCATGCCATGAGGTTCTAGCAAGACTTCAGTCACCTTTGTTCATGCCATGAGGTTCTAGCAAGACTTCATTTAACTTTGTTCACGCCATGAGGTTCTAGTAAGACTTCATTATAGAACGGGCAGTATATTCTATCCTTTTTTCATGGTTGAGTGTAGTAATATAATGATGCTGTTTATAACTTATTTCCAGTTTGTCAGTACTTAGCAGCTATAATAGTCAATTTGATAATTCCGTTGGTTCCAATGACTTGACAAAGTAGCCTCACACTTTGAGAAATATCAATTATACGATCAATATTCTGTAAAAATACTTTAATATTTTGTAATATTAAATTTTTTCGAACATTAAACATATTATATTCGCTTAAATATATTACATTGGAAAACCTCACTCAATTTCAAAATGTGTAGCCGTATTTATTTGATTGGTTTATAGTAACATAGAGTTATTATACTTGAAGGAGTAAGTCTCTAAAAATAAATTATCATGTCATATACCTGATAGAAATTTAGTATCAGAAGTGAGATAGTTCGTGTGCGGGTCTTTTGAACTTGTTTTATTGAACCAAAATGACAACTTTGTATTACCACAATCTTACAAATTCTTCAGAATATGACCCAACATTTCATAAGTTCTACACCGGCCTTTACGCCCCATTATTGGTACTGGCAATTATCGGCAATCTGGGTGTACTTCTCCTTTTTGGAATGTATCGTCAAGTTCGCACAAGAACTAATACCATGATTACGAGTATGGCAGCCAGCGATTTACTTTTTTGCCTTGGATTTATCTTCTGGATAACGAGATTATATGTATCACAGGAAATCCAGCGATCTAAAACCTACTGTATTCTCAACTGTACATTCGCATTTCCAATGGAACATATTGGTATGTGGCACATTTTTCTTATTGCACTGAGCAGGGTGGTAATTTTAAGGTGGCCCTTCAGGTACGAATGTTACTTTTCAAAGTTCAAGGTTGGCCTGAGTATTGTTACTATTTGGGGCACATGCACGATTGTAGGGTTGCTACCGATATTTGGGATGAATACATGGCGGGAGGGAGAATCGACCTGTTACACTCATGATCATAGTGACCTCTATGTGCTGATTAGTTCATTTCTGAGATTTGCATCGATAAATCTATGCATCGTGGCCTATTTTGCCCTGCTGATAACCTCGATAAAAGTCACAAATCGAATCTGTTTAGACGAAAACCGCATGAAGCAAATTGCTGACAACCAGAAACAGGAGTGTGAGACGCAAAATAGTATCCAAAGTCGCTCGCTTCAATCGAAAATAACTCGGTTCATTCTCACGATTACATTGGTGTTTGTCTGCTGTCACCTTCCGAAAGCCATAGTTTTATTCATCATGGCAATGTTTCCAGGGACTATTAACGGAAACGATATGCTATACGGCTTTAATATTGGTGGCCTTATAAACACTAGCATCAATCCGATCATTTATTGTTTATATGATCCTGTCTTTAAATCGGCAATTAAATCTTTTTTGTTAAATTGCAAGCTAAAAATATACAAAAAATAAAGAATAATGTTAGACCTACCTGTAGGATTTTTAGGGTGTCGGGAAAACAATTAATATTTTTTTGTTCATATTTTTGAAATTTAAATCGGGGTGTTTAATCCAAGTTGTATGTATATTTATTTAAAACGCTAAATGCAGAGACGCGTTTTAAATACAGGACACAACAATTTACGGAATAATAAAGTGAACAATACTTTCCATTTGCAGCAATAACATTATCACATTTACACACTGCTTCCTTAAATGAAAAAAATCCTTGATCATTTCAACTAATGACGTGAGAAAGGCGCAATGGTAGTTCTCTACAAAATTGTTTAACTATTGGTCTACATTGTCGAAGTTGATGTTTTGTCTGCTGTTTAGTCCTCCATATTTGTTTATTCTCTTTATAGCTGTTCATTCTCCATATTTCGAAAAATGTACCGATCTAACAAGTTTAGATCTGGGGAGTAATTTAATTCTTAAATTTTGTTACGTTACTATTTTTTATATTGACGCCTAGCGTAAAGGGTTTTAACATTTAAATAAGTTTAAATAATAATGTTCTTAAAATTACATACTTTTAGTAATATTATTCTGTCACATATATTTAAGTAATATTCTAGTGCAATGCTTTCTGTAATTCTTTTTTATACATGTCAAATCTAAATGTAACAATCCTAATATTATCCAAAATACAATTATGATAGTTTAAAAATCAATATTCACAATAATAAGGAAGATTTATTAAAAGTTAGAAAATAAATATTAAATTTAATGTCTTAATTTTTTTAATTAAAAAATATTATTGTAAAATATCACGAAATAATTAACACAATTGAGTAAGTTGTCTACATTTCCGAATATCACAACTTAAATAATAGTTTGTTGTTTGTCTAATGTGCTCATATTTATTACTGAATAGATTACTGTCAAACAAATCTATCCACTAATAAATATTTACAGCTGTTCAAACTAGAAACAATTCATTCCTGTGTGATTTTCGTAAAAGCTTATATACAAAATAGACATGTGTTAAATACACGTATATAATAACAACTAATACTGTATGAAATGTTCTCCATTTATTTAAAATAATAGTTGGAATTTATTCGAACAAAATGTTTTTTCTACTAATATGTAGATAAAGGGTTGTATTTGTGTGAATAAAATGTCTTTCCTAATTTATTAATTAGTTTCCTTTTTTAGCAGATTAATAAACAAAATACAATTTTTTATTAGCGCTGTTTATTTTATTTGTAAAGTTTACTATTATTTTTTAATGTATTTATTTATTGTTTTTAATGTTCTAAATATGTTACTATTATATAAGCGCCGATTTCAGAATATTTCAGGTTTAAATCAGTAATCATACGTTTTACTTATTATTATTTTATTTAAAGTTGTAAATGATGGCACATTGAAGATTGTATAATATAACATTGATGGTATATAGACGACTTGTCTTGACCAGTATACATTCAAAATATTATGTAGGCCTACATACTAAATATATATTTTTAAAACGATGTACTAATAATGTCCATAAATGTCTAAATCATCTGAAAAAGTTAAATTAACATCTTTCCATTTTTAGAATAAGCATCATTTCTATAAAATGATACTCAAAAAATATATTAAAAACATACAAATATTAAATTGTAAAATAAGCAAATTTTTATCCGGTTAGTTAATATTTCTATATAAATATAAAAAAGTTAAATTGTAGCATACAAGAAAATGGAGACAATTAGCACTGCTGAAAAAGATATCGTAATAATTAAGTACTGTTTTTGTAATTTTTGTATATTTATATTTAATATATATAAATGTAATACAATTAATTAATTAATATTTCTAATAGGAAATTAATATTTTATTTTGTAATTGCATTCTGAAATTTCTTATTTAAATTATTTTTATTATGAATAACAACAACTTCTAACATTGGAAAATTAAATATCCATTTTTCCTATAGCAATGAATTGTGTTGTCCGAATTTATTCGAGAATGTACTTATATGTAATTGTTATGTATTATATATTATATAAAAAACTATTATGCTACGTATAGCATTTAAATTTATTAATTTTTTAATTTATGAATAAAATTAAACAGAGGAAAAACGTACATAATTGGTATATTTAAACTATATCAAATAGTGTTATAAAACATGTAGAAAATATTTAATATATGCCTAAATTTTATTATTTCTGTAAATTATGTAAATTTGTTGTTCATTAGTTTACACTAACACGTTTTTGTAGATATACAGATAAACATAATATAGCATCAATTGCTTAAAATTCATTATACATTTAATAAGGTGGATTATTATTGTATTACTTTGCTTTAGAACTATATAAAAATCTAAAAATATTTGGATGAAGTCAGTTGTATTTTATTATAGCAGCCTAAACTAAATAAAATAATAATAATTTCAAAATATGATTTTAAGTGAAACATTTCAATAAAGCTAAATGATAGTAAATGATTAAATGTTCAGTACCATAGTTTAATACATGTATACTTATGAACTAAAATATATATATCACTTTTTATAGAAATTTAAATCAATGACAGATATATTTTATTGAACTTATAAATTAAAAATAATAAGCTGATACGATTTGAAAACAAACTTAATGCTGCTTTAATATTGTTCTAAAAAACTTTTACAACCTCATGGATGGATGCTTACCCCGTTTCTAATATCTATATTTAGATAGTACATGGATTAAATTATTCTTGAACTTTTATTACTATTTTGTGTACACAAAAAAATAAGGTTGGGGTTTATTATTAATAAATATTTGTTTATTGTTTTTCCTGAAAGGATTATGTTATTATTTAATGTACAATGTTAATTTCGTATATTGCATAAAAAATAATCACTGGAATTTTGTCGAAAAATAGCGCCAAGTAAATTAACAATTTTAAGCAAAACATTAAAAAAAACCATAACGTAAGATTCTCATAGATTCTTCTCTCTCTTTGATGTCATAACTAAGTATGTCTACTAGTATCATTAAATATTTCGTTTATAAATCTATTTAGTCTAAATATTATGACGCAAATATACACTATAATAATATGTATCCGAATAACTAAAAAATTTATATAGTTTATTTATTGGAAAATAGTATAGTATTAACTCATTGGTAGTTATAATAAATTTGATGTAAATAATACGTTAATTCAATCCAAGCAAAGATGGTGTACTCCAATCCAGTATATAACCAAAATTAAATACTTAATTATATAACGGAAAATAAATAATGAAAATTATAAAATGGTTATTAATTTACATCCACAATTGAAAAGCAATAATATGTGTAACCGACAATGTGTTAGAAATATTCTAAATAATGAGTATATAACTGTGCAAAAACAACACAGTTTAACTACAGAAAATGTCTCCTTTAGTAGGTATACAATAATTTGTTATTAAAGAACTCGTCTTTCTAAAATGTGTTTTAAAATAGGTACCAACATATTAAAAAAATTAGATATTTAATTATTAAATGTTCAACTATATACGTAGTTACGAAAATGAATATAATGTAATTATAACTCTTTATAATAAATTTTCTGTCTCTTTACTTCTAAACATTTTCCTACACTTTCCAATTATTGTATTTACATTAAATTCAGTGTTTTCAATTACATACGCTTATAATTACGTAAATTACTGCAACAACAGTTATTTCCTCATAAACTAAAATATAACCTAAATTGTTCGAGTCCAATCTGTATATATTGTATATATATATATATATATAACGACAAATTTCTAAATTGCGCCAAAACTTAGCTATTTATTTGGCGGAGAGAACACACTAAACCGATTATTGAATAATTTCACAGATGAAACATATAGAATATGAACTACTACATCGTGCAATGTTACAACTTAGAACATTGAGATTGTTATGGCGTTAAGGCAAAGAATATAGGATTGTAAAGAAGTAGTTTTGTTAATTTGTTCGTGATAAATTATTTACTATATGTGACGCCATATTGAAAAAAAAAGTTCCCTAGAGTTTTTAAAAATAAATATGGTTCTCAAAACTTTTCTAAACGTGTGTGTAATATCAAGGATGTCACCACTTTGATCTCAGTTTATCGTTTTTGAAAAATCATTTAATTTAAAAATTAAAATATGTTTACTCATAAAGCTTTATTCCAAATTTATTAAAGAAATATATATATAGCCAACAGTTTTTCAATAAACTATTAAAACTGTTACATGGGTGGGTGCGCGAATTGTTTATTTCAATTAAAAGATTTTAATTTAATCAAAAAATTGTTGTTGACATGGTCACTTATTCATGTTTCTGATATAATTATGGCCTTATTTAATATTTTATACCATCTACATTTCGTTCAGAATTTACTGTTTTGATTTTTTGATTTAAATAAATAAATTATATTGTCCTACATAACTTTCATATCAAAGAAGACCTTCATATCATGACTTGATATTTGTATCATTTTAGTACACTTAAGGCTTATGCCCACCAAGTGTGACGCGACGCGACATGCCGCAAATAGTTAGTTGCATACATTTCAATGAGCCTATTTCCACTGAGCGCGACGCGACGCGACGAAATGAATATTTTAATACAAACTCTATAATAACTGATGAGACATCGTTCATACACACATTTCTGCAAATACTGGGAAGAGTGAGAGAGGAAACCTCATGGTAACACAGCCTGTATACATTGGTCGTGAACAAACAATTGCTACCTGCATACTTATCTCCCCAATATAAACGTGACACCAGGCTGAAGTTCAATAGTTAAACAGATACAGTGCGTGGTCTGTTCATGTAGATAGACATATATCTCTAGAGAGACATAATAGTATATGGTATTTCGTCGCGTAACGTTCAGTGAGAATCAAATTTTTTTTTTAATTCTTTTTTTTCTTTTCTTTTATCTTTTATTTTTCATTCTCGCAGAGTCAGACAGCATAGCAATTGCAACAAATTTCTAAAGTATAAGTTTTATCTTAATCACTAAAAATGGCACTGAAAATAGTGACTAACGCTAATGTTAAGCAGATGACCACGTTGTATGAATAGGCAACAAATGAAGCCCCTTTTTAAATGTACTCCGGTACCCTTTTTATAATAAAACATAAACTTCTAAACTTCATCATGTACTCAGTCAAGATGAGCCTTGATAAAAATATGTCCTTCTCAAATATATATTTTTTAATTTTTGGATCCGCAACTGATATTAAACCGTGATTTTAATAATCTGTCATTTATAATAAAAATAAATATAATATAAAAATGTAGTGAATATTATAGTGAAAAAAAGTAATTGAACACATTATTTCTATTAAACTAAAGTAACCTCATTATTCAGTAACGAATATAGTATAAATTTATTTGATATAATATAGGCTAAGCTAAACAAATTTTTAGGGGGAAAATGACGCAATGTGTAAAAGCAATTAATGACCACGTGACAACGTAAACCGATTAATTTCTAGACACTATTCATCATGTATAGCGCTGTAGGAATCAGTGGAAAATGAGCAGGTTCCGTCAATGCACTGTTCAAGGCAACATTGTGAATCCTGAGAGCAAGGACTTTTAGGCTTGAGGCATATGGTACAGTAGGGTTGCTCGACATCGTACGACTCACACACTGAGTCCTCGCAGCAGGAGTCCTCACCGGAACAGGGCGACCCAAATTCAGCACAGGTGGTTCTCTTTCTCGCTAAAAAGGGAAACAACTGGGTACGTTTTACAATTAGTCTGTATGGCCAAGTATATAGGAGGGTGGGTTTCAGAGGCGTCAACTTCTTGAACACGTTGATTTTTATCGTAATTTGGTAATTACAAGCATTGTTATCATTAAAACAGTTTTTTGTGACATCTATTCCATATAAAGTGTAAAGAATTTCTTAAAAAACTAATTTTATTTTAAATAATAAAAAAATTAAAAACATTGTGTGCTATTTATTTTTTAAAATTGTATACATGTTTTATATATAGATACTATAAAAAATTTAGAAAACTTTAAATTTGGTGTAGCGACGATTTAAGTCCGTTTTCGGAATAGAATTCGACAATTTTGAATTTCGTATAACCAGAAACCTCGGTGGCTTCAACGCTGATTTAAAGTGTAATAACGTAACCTGTACTGCTAAACGAAAGTATACTTTCGCTCATTATGATGAAAAAGCTCAAGCTAATTGATATCCAGTCTCAAATCTTAAATTGAATTGCACTGCAAACAAACCGACTAATTTATTAAAAAATATCCGTTTCGAGTTAACTTGCTGCGAACAAGCTTCTGAGAAGGACAAGTTTAATTATACATAGGCCTATAGCTTGCAGCGATTACGCAGAATTCAGTTCTAGGTTATTTTATAGATTATGTAAAAAAAAAGCTGGATAATCTAGAAAAAATGGAAGCTTCCAATGGGTCTCGATGAAACCCTGTATATTGTTCGTTAGTTTGACTCGTCGTTACGTATATAGCCTATATTACCCTATCAATAACCTTTACCGACTTCTTAACTGAGCTCATGTCGAAATTGCGTAATACAGCAGTATTTTCCTAAATTTATCTCAAGTAGGGATTTATGCAGAAGATTCCACTGGTACATGAGTCACGTGCAAAATGATCAGGAAAGAATACTTAGAGCAAGTATACTTATAGAGCAGGGAGTCGTAGATTATTTCGATGACTTTTTATTTACCTAGCAATGAAATAAAAGCGCAAATGAATGCTAAACAACCGAAATTGTGTCTCAATTGTCTAAACATAACGTAGTAATGATAAATAAAGACAGGTATAATGGTCACGTGTGAGGAATGTAAAGAAAAACTACGATAAGAAATGAAAGTTTTATGAATTAATTTTTTTTTATTGGTAAAACTTTTAAATTGTTATTATTGTTTTCCTTTAAATCCCCTATATATATATATATAGTAATAAATAATATTTAAAGTGTTTTCTTTAATTCGATGTAATTCGATGATTTATTTGAAATCAATGTTATATAGGCACAACACAATGAGCAAGGAAAGAATAGCATATACTCGAATTCAATGCATGTTTTAGTGATATTAAATTGAGTTGTAATTTCCAAGCAATGATAAAGAATTTTTGTAATTTTTAGGTATCCATACGACTAATTATTACTTAAAATTCATTAGGCATAATGCTGACATAACTAAGTAAGGATATTATTTGGTGTTGGACATCCACTGCAGACTGTAAAAAAATTAAAACTATTGTATATTTAATATTTCTCTTTTTCTTGATTATTATAATTCGAATATATGCAGTTAAAATAGATTCGTGTGGTGCTTCAGTTGACGTTGAGCTCAAAGTGGTTATATTTCAACTACTAACTGATCGATCTGAAAAGCCAGTAACTTCTATTTCTCGCACTTTAGGTCTCGTGTAGGCCTATATCACCAAGAGCTTACAACATTATTATCAACTACCGTGCCAAACATTCCCTAACCCGCTTCCATTATGTAAAACGTGACTATAAATATAGAAATATTCAACTTACTATAAAAACAGGTCGCCATAACAACAATACTTGAAAAGACGGCAAGATTTAACAGAAACTTCATTTTTCAAATAATTATTTAAAAATTGAGTCAAACTTATACAGTAAAATGAAATTATAAATCCTAAAACTAATTCCTTTTATACAGACGAGTAGTTTATTTAAATGACCCTAAATAAAATGAGCCAGATACAAATTATGAAGGTTTTGCTTTGCATGCAATTTCAAACTGACAGTATAATTTGTCTTCCATGATTGGCCAATTATAAATAATTAATAAATTGATATTAGTATACCACGTTATTTTAATGAGTCTAACATAATGGACATATATATATATATATCAATTGGTTAAATGGACTATGCCAGCATTAAATAAAATTCGATTTAGAATTCACAAGAATAAAAAAAATATCAAACATTAGTTTTTATAAAAAGGTAAAATGAATATTAATTTTTACATTCAATTCCTTCAATTTCATAAGTATATTAAAAATTATATAAATTATCATAATATAACCAATGAAATCTTCAATATTTCATCTATTAAAAAAATTATTTGTTTTAATTATTTAGTTTTTCATTTATTGTAGTTTTTTTTTTAATTATAAAAAAATTAAAAATTATTTATTTTAAAAATTAAATTTTTTAATGTATTTTATTTATTTAATGTATTTTATTAATTTATTTACTACTCAGAAATTTATTAAACCACTCAGAAATTATACGAGATAAAGTGATTATAAACTTTTCTCTGATTTACTCAATCTAGAAGTTGAATTTAATAATTGTAACAAAGAGTTGTGCGAAATATTGTCAATCGATTAATATTATGCTTTTTTGTATGTATACGCCTGATTTTGTTTTGACTAGTACTATGTATCTACTATATTACATTAATCGGGACACATGCTGAATATTAGGTATAAATCATTTATTTGCTCAAGGCTGGATGGTTAAAGTAGAAAACAATATTTGGGTAAATGAAATCTCAAAAGTTTATTTTTATTTATATTAAAAATTGAACTTTACTAATCAATTGGTAGTGCAGGACAGGGTGATTTTTCTCGTAGTTGTCGATGCATATTTATTAGGCATCTTCGTTCCACATGCTCCTAGACATAAGATTCAATCTTTTTCAAAGTCTCTAAAATAAATCCAAAGTTTAAAATATCAAAAGACAAGTATGTAGTTAAATATAATTGGTTTATTAATAGCAATGTGTCATATTCATTTACATTAAAGGCTAAAAGTCGTTACATATAAAATAGATTACTTAGATATTAGTTCAACGTATACGTGTATGTATAACTAAAATAAGCAATATGAACAAATACTTGTGCCTAAAGTACGATAATGCATTAAAAATGTTCAAATAATGAAATGTCCTTACATATCAAAAGCAAGCGTTTTCTGCTTCTTTACACATGGCGCATCATCGTCTTCCTCCTCCTCTGTTGACTGCTCCAAATCGGGTTCGATCTGAAATAGTGGCACAGCCTTTGCCTCCTTGTAGCAAATTTAGTATATTTTGAATAAAACACTATAATGATAGCTCTTGGATCCATGGTCTATGCAGTATAACATATTGGTGGCTCGAACCACAAGTTGGTACGATCTTGTCCCGAATTTAAATGGAGCGGACGTCTTCTTGTCACGCTAATGGAACGCCTCAAAATCCATCACCAATTTTATTCAAGCTGTTTGTCGATTTCTCAAGTAGGCTGGTCTCATTTTATTATTTTCTTCACCTTTGTTGCCACCGTTGAGTAGCCGCAAATCGTCCTCGGTTTTGGGCTCGAAATGATGAATTACCTCAAATAGGTGTACGTCATCATCCTTTTCGATAGGGAGGACCGAGTTATCTCGTGTATAGATGCCAATTTCTTGTGCATGATATCCGACCTGAAATATACTTGTTTTTTGGCCTGATCTCGTAGCGTTCTTATTTCATTGTTCAATTTGCCTTTGGTAGGAATAGGTCCGCTCTTGCTGGTCCACATATAATTCTGGTTTGGTTTTCCAATAGTAAGTGCTGTCATATCATTTTTATTATAATTTTTGACGAGTGCAGGAAGTAGAATGAATTCTAGCTGCGAAAATACTTTTTCAGATAAGAGAATGGGGGTAGGGGTGTAGGGAGGGGGGTAAGGGGGTTATGGTCAAAGTCGAAGGTCATAGTCAAATATCAAAAGGTCAAGTGTTGATCTAGAATCGACCCTTCGTATTCTACTTTAGCATGTTTTTCTCTCCCTTTTAAGTCGGTCGTTTGTTATATCTGTTCGGACGTGATTTGTTTATTGTGTTCATTTGTTTAGACAGATGTTTTCCTTTCTTGCTAAGAACATATCACCTTTCTGGATATATCTAATTGAATCAGCTAGTTGTATATACGTTTTTGGATTTTGAGAGATGTCCAGCTTTTCTACCGGGTTATGGAACAGTTCCTAGTCACAGAAATATTTGAAAACTGCTTCTTAAGAAATTTAAAGAAATTAGTCGTCGCCTAACGGAAACAGGTCAAGAGGGCTGCGAAGTCACGACGCGACGCCATGAGCACAAACGTTTCGAAACAATTTCTAGACAGTATGTTGAAGTCATAATTTTATTAACATTGTTCAAACATTGTGAACACTTGCAAAAATCGTGATTGGCACAGTGAATAAAAATTACATTAATAATAATATCTCATAATTTGAGAATTATCTCTCCCTATTCCATTCAGAAGTTATAAGAATTGTGTTTGTAACTTATTGTTGAGATTGTATGTGTCAGAAAATGTGTGGAAAGGTTTATAGCGGACGATAAATTTTTTATACAATACATGTTACTTATCTAAACATACGCAGTAGTTTTGTTTAAACAATTACATGTTAAATATTTCAATTCTGTCGCTCACTAAATGCACGATTCAGCTTTTTCAAATAAAACAATAAAAATTGTCTGTATTAGTGTATTCGCTAAAATGTAGGATGTAAGAAATTAATATTAAAAATAAAACAAACGTATTTTGTAATTTTTGAATAGTAAACATATCAACAATGGGATATTTGACAATTTTCTCCGAAATGTTTTATGATATAGCTTTTATTCCATAAATCATAAAGTGCAGTGTCAATATTTTTTACTTTAAACAATTATTATTTACATTATAAAAGCACCCCAATATTAAATATTATCCTTAGTTTTATCTAAACATCTTCTATGTGTTTATGGTAGGTCTGTTGTATATATATCATGTGTTTTATTATTTATAACCGACGTGTTAAACCTATCTAGTAATAATTAATAGTCTCTATAAGTAACCCTTAGTCCGTGGACATACGTTGTAGGGTTTATTCCTTGTTTATTTAATCATCTTCATTTCGAGAATAACGAAATTATGACACATATAGTTGTACGGTTATTCAATAAAAGTTAACTATTATGATTAAATCTAAATATTTTATTTTTTTAAATAACCATACATATATATCTAAAAGATTCATTAAGTTAACTAATTTTTATATAGGTGGCGCATAAGTAGTCGGCCCCAATGTAAAAAAAAAATTATTAAAAAATTTATTTAAAAAAAATTTATTATTGAA
>JAUZND010048722.1:0-19833 GCA_034780555.1 Coelogynopora nodosa | reverse complement strand
AAAACACCTTCAGAAGCTAGGGGCCCTCCCATAACGTAGAGGGCCCTCTGAAAATTTCAGGGGGGGTACGTACCCCCCCTCTGGCTCTGGGTGCGCCACTGATGTTTCTGTTCTGGTGTGGCAGTGAAGCTCTCATGGACGTGAGTCCTATGACACACTGTGGTGGTGCACTCACTGGCGGCGGAACAAACTAAATTCATGGGGCTCAAATCTTAATAGGCGCCATACTAAATTTTGATTTTTCAATGCGTATATTTAAAAATCCTGTTGTAGTTGGCATCAGAAGTTGTTTTTCAATTATATTGTTTGTTACAGCCATATATAGGTATACATATAATATAAAAATATATTATAAGTATAAGACAAATTCAAGTGTTTAGCAATCTGGCAACCAGAGAATATAATAACCTGATAAATATAATAATAAATGATTATGTTACAGATATTATGTGAATGAATTGATGATAAATATAATAATAATATTTGTCATGTGTCATGACATGACAAATGTATATCTCATGTATAAAATCACATTTTAAAATTTTGTTTTACTAATAATAAAAATATACATACTATACTAAAGTATTCGAAGTATATCCTCATATTTACATAGTATACATGTCATATATATATGTCAGAATAATTTAAAAAATAGTTTGTATATATATATATACTAATTTTAAAAGTTGCATGTCTTCTAACATTAGAGTTATTAATCCAGTTGCCGGATTGCTAACACCTACCAAGACAAATAGGAACATTTATATTTTGACAAAACATATTTACATTCATTTTGAAATTGTTTTTATGTAGAGTTATATGTGCATAATTTCCTTGCAGGTATATATAATAATAATATATTGTTAAAATATACCACATCTTGGGAAGGTATATATGTTGTTAACGTAACATAAAGAAATTTTAAGTTTTTCTTACTTCAATATAAATACAATTCAAATTTATCTTCAATTTAAATTGTTAAAAATATATCTAAGTGTTTTTATGACATGCTAAGCTTATGCCATGGCACATATACATGTAAAAATGATGAAAATGTAATATTTTATGAAATATAAATTATAATATTCAAAATTACTTTGATAATATTGACCAAAAGTATTGTAAAACATATCAGTATATATTTTATTGTTCATAATCATGGACAGATAATAATTTAAAAGTTACCATAAAAGCATAAGCAACTCTAATTGACTGTATATAGAAGCCTTATGTGAATATGTACAGGGGTGCACCCAGGCATTTTTTTGAGGGGGAGGGGCCAATTTTTTAGGGGCCCGTTTTTCTTTTGAGGGGTCCCAAGAATAATAGTATACCATTTTTTTATTTTTGCTAATTGAATAAATAATTATGCATACTTAGTAAAAAGTGTCTCCTAGTCACAACTTCATGTACACAAGTTGGGGCCCTTTGATTGATCTAGTGTGTGGGGGGCCTAGTGAGGTGTGTTTAGTGCTAAAACTAAAATAACCACTTTGAAAAAACACCTTCAGAAGCTAGGGGCCCTACCATAACGTAGAGGGCCCTTTGAACATTTCAGGAAGGGTACGTACCCCCTGTACCCCCCCTCTGGGTGCGCCAAATTCAGATATATTTGCATCATTGAAGACCCCAGCTGTTACAGTTGATACAGAAAGTATAAAA
Source organism: Coelogynopora nodosa (assembly GCA_034780555.1). NCBI lineage: Eukaryota > Metazoa > Platyhelminthes > Proseriata > Coelogynoporidae > Coelogynopora > Coelogynopora nodosa. The sequence goes on along the minus strand of JAUZND010048722.1, from coordinate 18,171 downwards.
AATATATGCAACAGTTTACAGACATCTGATAAGTACAATTGATACTATGTTGAATAAGTGAGTAAGTGTGAATAAATTAGTAATTGTTTTGAGGTTGCCAAATGTCTCTGGGTATGACTTTTTGGCCATTCTAACTACATTCAGTAACAGGGCTAATTGAACCTCAAGTCTGTTGAAATCAATATCAGTTTCGTATAGACATTTTGTAGAATCTGATATTTCAAATGCTTTGTTATTTGATGCCTTCATAAATATTTCTTCAATGTTTTGTGGACATTCTAAGTTATTTAAAAATCATGAGCGAATTTCACCTTTAATCAGGTCCTGAGCTTCAAAATTTAGGAGCAATATAACAACTAAATGTCTTTAAATTGATAGGGATTAATGCAATTGTGACTTAATTGATGGGGATTAATGCAATTGTGACTTAATTGATGGGGATTAATGCAATTGTGACTTATAACAAGGAGGGCATGGCTCATTTGTGAGTTCTGGTAATTCTTTTAATAAGGAGGCATACAACTGTTCAAATTTAATGTCTTTTTTTTAGTTTGTGACATAGCTGTCAGCCATTTGTGAAGACTGTTATGCTTCTGTTATATTGATGTTTTTAAACTGAAAAATTGAAGATATTTCTTCAAGCCCACTGAATAGTAGATATGCAAGGTTTAAGCCAAACAATATACTAAAAGTTTCCATTTTTGTAGCCAAATCACCTGTTCTTCTGTCATAATCATCATGTGACACAGAATTCACTTCATGGAAAGTCTCGCAGAGAGCCTGATAATTCAATAGGATTGCATTAAATGCTGTAGTGTGCACTGTCCACCATGTTGGTGAAATTTCTGCTTTTATTTTTGTTTAAAAGTAAATTACATTTTGGTAAATAATTTATCTACTGAATATTTATTGTGCTACATCTTTGACAGTATCTTGCGACATCTTGCACTTGACGAGTGAGTGAGTGAAGGCATAAGTTCAAATGATGTGTGAAACATTCAATGGGCAGAGCTGAAGGATTCTCCAACTGAATTTGTGTTAGAACCTCTTTCAATTTTCCAAGCATATTAGCCACTCTATCATAAGCCTGTCCTCTACATAATTCTAATGGGAGTCTGCATCTGAGAAGAACATTCTTCAATGAGGCTGTCAATTTATTTACTGTTATGTCATCTACTTGAATCATTCCAATGAAATCTTTATGTACTTCAAATGTGTTATTGACCTACCTTATTACAACAGTCATCTGTTTGATATTGCTGACATCTCATGTTTCATCTGTCATCAGAGTAAATCATCTTGCATTATGAATATCACATAATATATTTCTTAAAAAGTCTAGTGACATCAGTGAGATCAATTCATTGAACATATCTTGTGATAAGTATTGTGTATTCTCAATCAGCAATAACAACTGATATAGATTTCCTTTATTTTCTGTATGTCTCTGAATTTATATTCCTTGATGTGATTTTTATACTACTCAGTTGTTTTAGTAGCATTTTTTGCCACATTTCCTGCAAATGGCAATGTTTGTTATCAAATTGTGAATTGACAGGTGTAGCATTCCTTTGCTGTTTTTTTATCAATGCTTCTATGTGCTGCTCACTTTGTTGGTGGCTCCTAAAACATTCTAAAACTTTTTTTCTATTGCTGAATCCCTCTATAGTGAAGGCATTTTCTAAATTTTTGCTAAAGTATAATTGTTTATTTTTTTTACAACTATGACATAAAAAGCAGAATACTTTGCCTACTGATGTACACAATGTTAGCCAGGGTTACATTGTTAGTTGACTTAGTGTTGATTACAAGGTTAGCCTTGTATCATTGTTGCTGAAAATGCATGTTTCTGTTTTTTTATTAACTAGTCTTGTCTGTTTGTGTTGTATCTAATATTGATGATGATACTGGTTGATACAGTTCAAGAGTAGTACAGCAATTATTTGTACACTCTACTTCTTTTGCAGTCATATCTATGGTTATTGCAGAGCGAAAAGCCATTGTGGTAGGAGAAGTAGAAGCAACCATTGAGGTAGAGAGATTAGAAGCAGCCATTGTGGTAGAAAAAGTGGAAGCAGCCATTGTGTTAGAAGAAGTGGAAGCAGCCATTGAGGTAGAAGGATAAGAAGTACCCATTGTGGTAGAAGATGTGGAAGCAGCCATTGTGGTAGAGAGATTAGTAGCAGCTGTTGTGGTAGGATTATAAGCTTTCATTGTGTTAGGAGTAAACGCTTTTGAGAACAGAACAGCTAGATTTTGGAATGTCTTAGCCACATACATTTCAATAATATATTTTCCCATCCAGACTGTTTTCGATTTTGTGAACACATTCTAAAGTTAAAAAACGTATATGTACTGTAACAATGTGTTTTTTCTTAAATATGTTACAAAAATTGATAAATCTACTTTTATATAAAATATTTAGAATGATATATTTTGGCCGCCATCACAAAAATATAATAGGTGAACTAGTTGTTATGATAGGAGTTTTATAAACACAATTACTGAAATTGATGCTTTATGTTTTATTTTAATCTGAAGCTAACATCCCCTAGAGACTAGAGTAAATTTAATATGCATTTGATATACTTATTTAGTTACAATACTTATTTATACATAAACATATATATGTGATAGCATCACTTGTTATGAGCCATGATGGTTCCTTTTCAACATGCCTACAGTACATATATATATAGTACATATATGCATCATGTCAGCCAATGGTTAGGTTGGTCTATGGAACATTATACAGATGGAAATAATTATGCAAAACTTTATTTTATATCATAATTATGCTTTTAGATTTATAGTAAAATTTATGACTCATCTATTATACCTATGTACTGAAATGTATAATTAATTATTATTTTCTATAAAAATAATGTTTATAATTACATAAAATATATAATGTTTTGTTTCAAATTAAAAATAATAAAATGAACCTTTAATATTTTTCACTTTTAATTTGCTTAAATTGATATAATTATTTAAATTTTATATATTTAAAGTGTTCCTAGAAAGTAACATTTTACAAAAAAAGCAAGTTTTTATTTTAATTTTGAACCATGAAATGAATATTTTATGAAATCGTTTTTGGCAGATATTAATAGTGGTGATAATGACTCTTTAAAAATCTAAATATGAGTAGACTTCTATTTAAATAAGTGGTATAATTAAATGTTATAATTATCATATTTAACTAAATTACAAATATGTTGACTATGTAATCATGATTAGATCAATCTACGTAATTGCATTTAGATTGATGTCGCGACTGACCTGAGACTTCACACCCATAAACATCACTTCTGTCAATCATAATTCAAAATGTAGCTATTGTCAATCTAAGATTGATCCAATCTAGTCTAATCACTATTATAAAGTCACCTAATAGCTTAAATAAAATAACTTACTTTTGTGTTGAACAATCTAGAAATGCATTTAAATGCTTACAGTTAGTTAAAATGATAGAAATATAATTGCTTACACATTATTCTACATACCTACAATATAGGAAAATAAAATCAATATGAATTGCTATAGCTTGGTGGCTTGGTTTTTAATCCTAAACAGTAATATAGGCGCCTAAAAGTAAATGGAGGGTTTCAGAGCTCCCTAGTTGTGACTGCACTGCTAATGTAATGATTAAATATCAAATATACATTACACTTAAATGTTTAACCCTTTTTAAAATTATGATAGGGTTGTAAAAAATATGTATTATGTATAAACCAGGGGGCTGAAAGATAGTCCAGCCCCCAGGCTCCACTGCCTATGTGACAGTCCCAAAATGATATATGGGCAAATACTTTGATATAAATGTTTCTTAATTTTGAAACATGTAAAGTAACTAATTTTGTTGAAAATATAGGAGTGTAGCATATTTATTACTCAGAAATGGTTTATTATATACATTCCAATTGCTACTAAAACAGATGTTTAAACATGAATCATGATAGTTATTATGAAATGGTAAAGTATTTGTGTATATGGAGGAGTCACAGTGCTGAACGTTGTTCACCTGACATTGTTGTTTGCAAAAAACTTTTTTATCCACTTCATACTAGCACTGAAACTTTGTTTGGCTGATGCTGATGATGTTGGCATCATGTAAAGTATAAGGTCTAATTATGACCCCTAAATTTAAATTATTGCTTGTTATGACTTCCTGTAAGTCGAATCAAACAAGCTCAAGGTCGTTTCCGAGTAAATTAAATGATGCTAGGTTTGAGTAGATGTCCACGTTTCCATACTCCTTTATGTAGTCAAACTTTTAGTACCAAATTTCGTAATAATCTCGTAGGCTCTTTGTCTATAAATGTATCTACAATTATTTGAATTTACAATTAATTTCTGATAATAGTTTTAAACATACTTATATAGGCATATGCCATATATGTATAATATGTAATATATGTATGCATGCGCATGCTGTCTTGAAATTGTTGATTCATGAATGCTTAGGAAAGTTGAGGTCCAAACAATATATATTTTCATAATTTCTTGATTATAATTACTAAGAAGTTAATTAAATGGTTAAAAAACACTAAATCATTTCAAATAGCTAAACTCGCACATCGTATTAACACTAAGTTATTAGGTTGATGGATTAGATTGTTTCTTTGGGTTTCAGTTATTGTTTGATATTACGATAATTAATTGTTTAATGATATTTTTTTAATTTCAGGTTGTTACCAGGATTAAAAACTTATTTATTACTATCAAAAATGTTTTTTACAAACTTTTTAAAAATGAAAAAAAAATTATTATGATTTTAAACTGCGAATATTTATGTTATACTATCTGTATGATATGTATTTTGTTATTCTATGTGTTTAATTTTTTTAACTACTATAGAAAACCTTTTTATTAATGTTGTTTCTGTGTATTTCAGTTCATTCAATGTCTCATTTGAAGACATTGCACAACAATGTTGTCAATGATATCCATTATAGAGAAATTTTTGGACGTTCGCCTGTCGGATTTCGTGGTTATCGAAACAAATCACTTCGGTCATTTCGAATATTAGATGTTTTTCCTAATGAAGCACTACGTGACATCATACTTGGATTCAGTTCAGACGGCCAATTTTTAGTATCTTACTTTCCACTATGTGATTTCGCTTTTAATTCATTGGAACGTTTAGAACAGGAATTAATGTACCCTTCTTCGCAACAATGGTCTTTGAGGTTTTGGCATTTTTGCCATCCTCAGATGAAATTAGTTACAGAAATTCCGATAACCGTGTCTCTTAATTCTGGTTTTGTAACTAGTGTAGATCACGTTGAGATCAGGTTTTTTGAGACGCCAGCTTCTAATCATTTTACTGTGATTATTTTAAATAGGCTTGAAAAGTGCACATTTATAGGGTGGGGTTCAATGCCAGAAATTGGTTGCAATTTGTGTTTAAAAACGTCAATTCACTGTCATCGACACCAGATTTTGTTAGTAGTTCGTCTTGCTAATGATGAACAAGAACCAATTCAAATTGAACCATCTGTTGTCGAGAAAAATGGTGGATTATTAGTTTGTTTCAATACTATCGACACAGTTTACGTTGCACACTGTGCTATTTTACATCTTGATGGAGCGAAAATGTTGCCACGACTGTACACATACCCCAGAAGTCAGTACGCACTCACCGAGGGACTACAAATGGTTGAGACCACGACGATGGTGGACAATTACTGCGCAATGTGCTACTCTATGCTCAACACCGGTGAACTTTCCAAACTTGCTCAGTGTCGTGAACGACACGATTGTTTGACTGGTCAAGATCAAGATACACGCCGTAATATGTGTATTTTCTGCAGCAAATATTATCGAAAGATTGATACTTTTGATTACCCGTGTCATGTATCTATTTCACAACCAGATGAAGCGTCTTTTGACTGGGCCACTAAGGACCATAACTTTTGCCATCATACAGAATCGCCATCCATTAAATTACTTCCTCGTCGACTATTAGAAAGAGTACCGAATATTGTTTCATGTCGTCCGATTTCATGGCTCACTTGGTTCTCTGATAAGAGTATTTCTTACTCTCACCACTACTTTGATGTTACAAATAAATTGAAAGACGAACACGATGATGACTGGGAAGAATGTTCCGATCCGCCGCGAGAGAGCGACGTTGTTGACATATCATATGGGGTGCATAACCCCTATATTGTCACCAATACCAAAGGATATAGCTGCCCGACTACAAATTCAATCGACCAGAAATATACTGCACTTAATTCATATCATGTAGAAGAACTAGCCTTTGAAGTAAGAATTGAACTTTCAACTATATATTTAATGCGTATTTAATTGTGTATTTAATCAGTCCATCTTATTGTCATTTCTCAATAAGTTTCTATTTTGCATCTTCAAATTTTTTTGTAAAGCGATTTTTTTAAATTTAAAAATGTATTTAAAAATTATTGTATAAAAATGATAAATATTTAAAAAAATTGGACATCAATTTATAAATGCGTAATAAATTTTGTGATAAGAATCGCCTTACAGAAAACTAGATAAATAATTATACATCAGTTATATAAAACAGCGACAAACTATATCAATGAATATTTTATAGACCGAGCGAAGCTATTTTATTACTTTTATCTTATTGTTTATCTCTTATATATGTGTAACTATATTTTTCCCATCCGACAACTCTCACAACTATTGATCTCTGAACTAATGCTTTAGAGGACAGTAGCTTTTTTCTGGAAGGGGTTTTGTTTCAAGGTCAGGGCTAAATACTACTTCCTGATATGGTGGAAACCTGAAATTTGGCACAGTAGTAAGCTTTTGTTTTTTACAAGGTTTTAATAATAAATTTATCATAAAATATCTAATAATTTTCAGTACACATTGTAGGCTCTCCCATATTTATTAGGAAAATGTATTTAACCATTAACTGAAATTAAAAATGTTTTTAAGTACTAAGAAGTTTTTTACAAATAGTTTCGGCAAATATAGTTAATTTTAATCAATACAAAAAACGATCTTCATGGGGCGGCATCCATGATGAATCAAATATAATATTTACCTACTTGGACTGATATTTATATAAAAATTAAATTATGGCTCATGCTCACTAATCCCACGTGACATTCCGTTAATAGTTGTATATACAATTCTCAATGATCCTATTTACACAGGGCGTGACGCGACGAAACTGAATTTGAAATTATTCAACTTTTTCTGTGACACGGCGCGACAAAATATATATTTGAATAAAAATAGGCTATACATTATTTAGAAACATTAAAATGTGATACTTCACGCTTGGTAAGAACTGAAATTAATTATTTTCCGCTCAATGCTTTGTTGGGTCATGTCGCGCTTGGTGGGCATAGGGCTTCATATTTAATTATCAAATGTTGTCAAGCTTGTTTTTATAATGCATACATTTATGGAGATGCATTGTAACTCATAAAGTAATTTAGCTCACGTGGATTAAATATTACACCATTACACTTTTTAAAAATGTTGTTCTCATGGTGAACATATCTTAGACAATATAGCACACTGACGTAAATAATTTTTTAAACCTTTCAGGAGAGCTATTTAAAGATTTCCATAATATATATTATGCACTTCATTTATTTAAAAAATCAGTTTGACTTTGGCGATAATATTTTGTGACTGTAGATATCAGCATGTTTAGTCGATATAATGCAAAAGTAAGTTTCGTTAAAAAATGATTTACATCATTAGGTTATGTTCCCGTTGATATAATCTGTCGAATATATGGAAAGTTTTTGTTTGACCATCTTTTTGTTTCTTACTACATATATACCAAATATGTTCTGAAATAATCCAGGAGAGCCGCTAAGATGCACTAAAGGTAATGCAGAGAATAGTGTACAAATTTTCAAAAAAATCGATATCATGCGTAAAAGTATACATTGTGTTCAATTTCTAGTTTACCGCATATTAGGAAGTATTCAAAACATAACTAATTGTTTAGTTGTTTTATGTAGTTATCTATGTAAATTTTGTAATATTTTTGATCAGACGCTTATTGTATTGAAATCTAAACACACTTTGAAGCTGTATACAGTCAAATATATATATATATATTTACAGGTGGAGATAAGTTGTCCAAGTACACCCGGCCCATCAGAGATTCGACGTCGTAAGTGGGGAGTGGCGAAGACCCAATTTCTCGATTCTAGAACTCTGTTAATCAATGTGGTAGACAGGCGTCAGCTGGTAGTCAATGATGCAGACGAGAACAGAGACGATACATTTTCTGTGATTTGGGACCTTGATACCGGTAGTTGGTTTAGATTAACGGTAGCAGAGAGTGCGGATTCTTTTGTGAAGAAGAATTTACTCTATCGGCATGCTGCTTTACGAGAACTGAACAACAATTTTTTTATTGAATCCGGCTCGCCGGTTAATAGTCAGCAGGATGCCCTGGGTATGCTGCAGGTAACGTTGTAAACACACTTGTAGATAATTAACATGTAATCTTACTTAACCCAACTTGATTAATACATGACAAACCGCTTCTTTTCTAATGTGATTTGCAATGTTGATGTATTGTTGATGTTGATGCAATGTTAATGTGATTGCAATGTTGATTTCTAATGTGACTGCAATGTTGATTTCTAATGTGATTTGCAAAGTTGTTATATGTACATATAAATTAAAGTTTGCAACATGTTATTCCCTGAAAGCATGCTGTCCCAGATTATAAGCACTCGATTTATTTGATTTAATGAGATGAGCTGACTAGGTTCATACTCTGACGTTAATTTGGAGAAAATTAAACCGACTTCGAGCGCACTCATTTTTTGACTTATTAAATGATTTTTAACATTTAAATTTATTATTTTTGAGAAATACGTAGATATCTTCTTATTCACAACAGAAACTAGTAATTATTTTGAGATCGCTACGTCTTTATTATGTTCACCATTTACATGCCCTACTTATACTATCGCGATCGGAGTTGTTAATTGTAAAATAGATGACGTAGTTAAATTTCTAATTTATAAAGAATTCATTGTAGAATGTGTTGAATTTCTCTTGGCCCTATTCATGTGTGTATTTCAAAATGTTTGATTACAATTAAATAAAGCCTTTTAAAAATTATGTATAACTAATTAATGACCACAATAGATAAAACATATTAATGGATAATAACTTGTGTATAGGCTACGTTACTACCAAATGACCTGGATAACATTTTAATTATAATTTATCCATTTAGTATTATATTAATTGCAGTTCAAATCATCCAACTTACTCCATTCCAACGTATTTCACGACATATTTTTATTAGCAGATACAGCTGGGAAAATTGTTCCACTCAAGTCTAACATGACTATTAGTGGGATACTAATGTTATAATAAAATTATTATGTTGTGGTATACAGTTACTAAAACTTCAAAATGTTAATTGTATGTTTAGCTATTGTCTGTTTGTTCTATGTGTAAATATTGGAACACAATATTTTCAATGTAAATATATATTTTGTATGTAAAAGTACCATTTTTGCATTTATTTTTATTTTGTATTTTTCATAATCTCATTTTGTATTTGTTTTTGTTCTCAGAACTTTTCAAATAAATATTTGTACATCTAATTTATTGTATTTTGATTAAAATAAAACAAATTAAGCTTATGTGCACAGTAGCTGACAAAAATATTATATTTTAAAATGTCAGGTTAAAAAAAGTAATGTAATCAAATCAGTAACAACTGATAATTATTTTAGTGTACTATTTAATATTTATAACTTTTCTATTAATTGTATCATTATTTATTAATGTTATGGATTGATTTGTTGTTAGATTTGTGTGGTGTTAAAGAGTTTAATTAGCAGATTGACGTTTTTATTTATTTAGAAAAAATCGTTGGTCATAAATTCCAGCTGATTTTTTTGTACTTAACGTTGAATGGTTTCTAATTGTATTATATTAACAAAAAACGAAACGCTACGTATTCTTGTAAGGCAACACGAAACAATGTTTCGAAGTTTAAATTATTAGATGAATTTCCTATATGAGAGGGTAAGATGGGGTAACGAGAGGTACTATTGGTTGTGACTTAAATCCGGACGAATGAAAAACTATTTTCAAGGTCAGCATTAAAACACGTAGCTAAGATTTTAAAAAATATTTAAGAATTTAAAATGAGTTGTATTTCTTTTATTTCAGAATTTCTTTAAATGTTTATACCATGTATATGTATTTAACCATTTTTATCGATATTCTAAAATTCCTTTCATTTGTTTTTTTAGATATATCTAAAAAAAACAATATAAATATTAAATACCTATATATATAGGTATTTAATATTTATATTGTTTATTTTAACTTGTTTTACATTGACGACCTTGAAAAATATGTTAAATTCTAAAAATAGTACTATGACTACTGAGAGGGTAACACTACATAATTTAAACATCAAAAGTATGTGATACAATCGTTCAAAAAGTACCTTAAAATTTAAAGAGCATGTGAATTATCTAATTGGTTTAAAATCCTGTTGAGTCAACAATAAGATTTAATTTTAGAAACGTTTAATTTTCTAAATAATTATCTATGATTGATTAATTCTGGTATTATGTAAAGTTATTATTCTTGCCATACATCAATCTGGATACAATAATCGGTCAGGAATATATGCTCCAGTTTTTATTAGAATTAAGTAGGAAAATTATAAATATTCAGACTTATGGTTACTTCCAATTAAATGTTAAAAAAAAAGTGGTTTCAATATATTTGTTCTGTTTATAAACATCACTGTCAGGCGCGTATAGGGTGACCTTTCAAATGTGAGTGCCTTCAGAATGGTAAAGTAAGTAAATAACATGCGACGTTATATATTTATGAATAATATGATATTTATATAATATGTATCAACATTGAAAATGACACCCCAATCAGAACGAAAACAAAAAGAATATTCTTGCAACGGAATTAATTTAGTAAGTAGTTTCAGTAGTTACAGACACATTTATAGATAATATTATATTAATACCGGTATGAATAAAAAAAAAGTTTTTCAAAGGTTTTTCATAGGCTAAATATCGATACGCTAAATATGGTAAAATCTAACCGTACCTTCTTATTCCCGGTAGGAGCATGAAGACCGTTTTTGTAGACCCCATTTTCCTACTCAATATGATGGATATATGAGCAGTATGAATAATACACAACATATACTTTTACTACCACGAGGATACTCAATAAAGAAATATATTAAAAATACTAATTTCGATGATATCAATGGGGTATTGAACATTTTTGGAGCATCTCCTTGAGAAACGCTGGCAAGATGCATAGCTGTTTCCCTCTTTCTTTGTGTATCAATATTTATCGGTTTAGGTTCATCAATTACATTTTTAAGGAAATAACAAAAAATAATTTCCAAAACGTTAAAACTCCATAATAGGTTACAAGAACTTTAATAGACTATATTATGAATGAAAACACTATAGTTTTATTTAAAATCAATACTATCGTAGTAACAAATATTATTTGAAAAAACAATTATAATATATAAATAAGAAACTATGCAAATTATACATATATATTATGGAAAAGTTTCAAACATATTGTCCTTTTATTGTGCTATGTACAATGAACAATTCACAAAAAGTAGATTAATATCGAAGATAGTATAAAACGTAATACAATAATAAAATTGAGCGTACATGAAACTTTAAAATACCCAAATAAATGCCAATTTAATAATTTTATTTGTGAAAGCGATTTTGTTCATGCATTGAACATAACCTGTAACTAATTTACAAAAGTAAGTAGAATTAACGATAAAAAAAATAAAATTAGCAAAACTGACGTTTGACAATATTTCAATTTTCTAAAACATTTGCTGGATTTCAAAATGTTACCAGATTTACAAAATACTCTCCCATAAACCCTGTTTACTATAAGCATTATATAAATGTGAAACGAGCGTCAGCCTCGTCACCAAAAGGAAATGACAGTGAGGGTACCCGGCTGCGCGGGACTCGCCAGCACGATCCGCGTGTCGGAGACCCACCAGTGGCCCACTTGGCTAGGATTGCGGTGCAGGGTGGCCAACAGTTGGCCTTGGCACGGGTCCCACACAATAACCCGGCGCACGTCACCCGCTGACACGATCAGTCGAGAAGGCCCTCTGGTAGCCGTGCCCGGACTGCCGCCTGTACTGAGGACATGAAGAAAGCGGACGATGCCCGAATGGCCTTGTAGCCGGTGAAGACACTCACCCGACCAGGTCCACACGAGGATGGCAGAGTCGGAGCCGCCCGAGATGATCATGTCGTCGTACAGGGCCACACAGTACACCTGCGTGGTGCCGGTGACGTGGATTGCTTACAAACTAGAATTGTATACTGAACTGTTTCCAATTGGTTAGCGATCAGCAATAAAAGCAATCTATTGATTTTTTTTTGTAAATTTTTGTAATGTCAAATTGAATAGTTTTAGTTGTATCATTTTATATGTATGTATATCGCTAGCTATAGTGAACTCGGACATATGGTGAGAACCCTGTTAATTTACAGAAAATATTTTGCTTCCAGCAAGATGTTTATTTAAATAATATTTGATTTTGACAACGATAGTTTGTGGCACCAGCCAACAAATGTTATTGTTGAAAAAAATAGGATCATCAGTTTTACATTAGGCTATTTATTGAAAACTTCTGAATTTGGCTCCAATCTTATTAATTTTCGTCTACTGTGTTTTAAAAATAAAACAATAAATTGGTGAAACGAACAAAGTTGACTAAGTTCCTTCATACTTGCTATGTTTATAATTTAAATATTTTTTATAATAAATGCTCAACAGCTATATAAAACTTGAAATATTTAAGGCTGCACCACATAACTTCGTAAGAGAGTTACACTGTTGGACCCACATCACATTATTCTTTACTATATAGACCCGGCTTGGGGTACTTGGATATCCCAGTTCTAAAAAAAACTTCTGTATTGTCAGGTATTTATTACTGTATTAAACATATGGATAATGAACGTACATACTGACAGATGTAGATAATGTATAGTACAATGGATGATGTCACTGTATACATTCCGAGCAGACAACAATTTTATGTTGGGCATATATGGTTCACTAATATACCACACGCGGTTATTGATTTCCAATCTATTTGACTTGGTAGAGGGTACAGAGTCCTATTGCACTTGGACAACGCGTTTGAATTTGTGGATTTACCAGCTCAATTCTGAACAAGTTCATGGCTTCTTTCACTAAACTTCGTAACCATGAATTTGCGATCTCCGACTCACAAGATGCAATCAGCTTAGAAGATATCTCCCTTTTGAAGTTGTAGTGGCTTTCTTAATTATCATTCAACAGTTGCTGCATTAAACTGGTCACATTATAGATGCTACTATCTGTCAACAAGAAGAAGAAATGCTATAGCCAATGTCGATGTTTTCGCATGGAGCTACAGCCCTTTTTAAAACAAGCTTGTAAAAAATTTCCACACCCGACTTAGTTTGTGGTTGTAGAAGAGAACAATCTCGCTCTTTCAATTCTCTGGAGCAATATTTCTAAATGATCCATACATCGTTGAGAACACATTCACAAACAACCTGCTCTTATCCTAGAATGGTTATTGATTTAAAACATATTTATTTAATGAACGGAAGGTTCGTTATAAATAAGGTGCACAATTTCTATGAATGTTACTGTTTCGGAAGTACACACAATGAACAATAAAATTTTATGAAATTGAAAACATTGTTGTTTTATACTATGGTTAAAATTAACCATATTATATACAAAACTCAGACTTTGGCTTCCCTTCCAACAATATTCATAAATCTTGTATAAAAATAGAGTTTTTTTATAATAGGTAAATAATAAATAAATAATGCCTATATTAGGAGAATAATATATTGCATAATATGTACATTTATAAAATACTATGTAAATAAAAGCATTAGAGTAGCATGTGACTTTATCTAAAGTATTATCGAAGATTTTGCAGATACTCTATATAGTACATTTTGGAATTGACATTTGAAAAAATATATAATGTTGAAAAATATGGTGTACCTCAGTATACCGAATCCGGGTATAACCGTTAGTGATTATGACCGTAATACTCCGAGCTGGATGCACTATTTTAACTAATAATATTGTTGTACTCAACAAAATAGGCATTTATATAGTTGCCAGCTATTATGGAAATCATATGATATACTCACATAGAAGCTTTTACAGAACATTGCATAATGTTATTCTAAAAATCAGAATAAAATTGTTAAAAAGGATTCAGACACATTACATTCTAATATTCTTACGTGACCAGCATACTGATATATGTTTAAAATATTTCTTTTGCCTATTACCAATAGTCATGTTATAGGATTTCAAACGGCTGTACAGCTGAAATTTGGTACAGAAATATTTGAAACTTTTGGGACAATTTAAATTTTTTTTGAATAATCATTAGATTTATTTCTGTCTATTTATATTAATTCCTTTCAATTAATAACAATTCACGACACACAAAAGGCAAGAAACAAACCTCCTTATGTCCCGTCAGTACAAGCTGACACTCATCGGAGTCGAGCAGCCAAACGCGCAAACTGCCGTCGTGACTGGCCGACACCAGCCGATTTTTGGACACCTCAATGCACGACACCGCCTCAGTGTGCCCGAGGTACTGGCGCACCTGTCTGCCCTCGCTCAGATCCCACAATATCACAGTCGAGTCCCAGGACCCTGTGGCCAGATAGCGATCACCGCAGACGCACTTACAGGTCACCTCTGACTCGTGTCCAGCCTCAAGGCGGCATCTTAATCGGTTTTCATCCAGATCCCACAGCTTCGGGTAAAAATAAAGTATGTCTCTTGTTGGTTATGTTTTATTGGCTAGCAATAGATTATGACAAATTCATTTTAAAAAATCGTAGTACTTTTTATTCGAAATCCCCTTTCTTTTGAAGTTTCTATTATTTCAAATGATATTCGTTTACCTTAATAATGGGCTCGTCATAAAAATTATGTCCATACTAATTTCATTAAATATAAATGTAGGTATGCTTGTTATATATATCCAATTTTAAAGAAAATTTTAGGGCATACATTTCCAATTTTTAGTTTGAGAAATTTTCCCATGTAAAATTCATAAGAAATACTGAATACATTAATATAAATACAATTATTTCGAAAGAACATAAAAATGTAATACTTTAAGGTATAAAACATACATGTATGCTGTTATCACCTCCTACGGAAATCAGCATTTGATCAATAACTTCTAGGAATAGAACTTCACTCGAATGACTGCAAACATTTGTTATAAGATTGAGTTGTTGACAGTCATACAAATGTACTTCCCCATCTTCAAGGCCCACAAAGAGTCGATCGTCTGCCAGCAAGCGTAGGCAACAAACACCCTCACCAACTTTAATGCTTTGTAATAAAGTTGTTTCTGATAATGACCACGAGCAGATAACACCATCACTTCCGCCAGAAACTATTCGTCGCCCATTGCAATCAAGAGCGGAAATTTTGCCAGATTCGTGGCCACGAAGCAAACCCGAGACTATATAACGACCTTGAGCCCAATTGGCGGTGAGATGGTGAGCTCGCAAATACACCTGCCGCCATTTACAGACAGCTGGAAGTCGATCGAAGCCTGGGCCTTCATGGTCAAGATCTTCAAGCGGGAATCGAGGACTTGTTTTCGAGATATTTATCATTGTTTGTGCTGCGGAGGAGGGTAGATTAGAAAGAGAGCCTCCCGACATGCCAAATTTAATCCAATTTTGGGTAAAACAATGGTGAAACCAGGTATGCTCGTCGTTGCAATGACAATAAAGTCGAATACTGCATTGTGATAGATTGGAGAGATCTGATGGACTTAAAAATGTGAACAATTTTTCATAAACCAGTTGAGGAAATTTTTCCATAATCTAAAATAATGTTAAATAAACACATCAATGATATATATTAGAGGGGTATTAATATAAAAATAAGAAAATCAAATTTATTATAAATTAATGTTTATAAAAATGTTAGGCATAAAACATAAGAAAATCATTAGCTATAAATTTAAATATGATTAATATTACATGAATCAATGAATGTAAACAGACACCTCTAATGGTACTTTTATTCATGTGTTTTTTAAATGATTTAATGCCACAATTACAATATATTTATTTGGAGATTTTCTATAATAAATCAATAATCCAATTTAGATATGGTACTATATCTGGTACTATATACAGGGTTCGTACAGACTAGACAGAATTAAATTTGATTTTTTTATAGGATTTCTGAAAATGGAATTCCAGGGGTTTGTCGAAATTTAGAATACATTTTCTGAATACATAAACAGGGTATTTTTTTTATTTTGATATATTTAATTAGTAATGACGAATTGAATTGGTAAATGTTGTAAAATATATTTTACATAAATGTAATAATATTACTCATTATAACAAATTAAAAAAAGCCTATTAATGTTTCAGTTGTTTAAAACATAATATTAATTATGTTTTCAATCTTAAAACTATTTATAATTAAAAAATGATTTAGAAACATTCTTATGAAATGTATCTAGTACTGCTGGAATTATTTAATTTTGATATTTTATATAAGCAAATATTTCAAATGAAGCAATTGCATTTTTAAACATGCAGAGCATATGCAAGTTTTGTTCGATATTTCAGGATAAGTCTAATAAATAAATAAAATATCAGACAGTACACAAATGACACAACATTTTAAAAGCGGTCGGTTATATTGTATAATGTTATGGGATCATGAAATATATACAATAAATTAGAGAGTTTTTGAGTGTCCTTATGAGCCATATCTGTAAATAAATAGTATTTTAATAGTATGTAAATAATATTTTTTGAAAAACCAGATGACAACTATAATATCTGGAAGCAATGCCCTCAAAAAATAAACAAACAGATTTATCCCTACTAGTCAATACAACTAGTTAAAAAATCTACAGCATTAAGTGATAGTTGGGACCAATTTGTATATAGAACTATTTTGATAAATGCGACTCTCTAGGGACAGAGCCATTCTAGCAACATATTCAATTTCTACATAAAAAGCAGTTTATTATTCTAAGTAAAAAACCCATATACTTAAATTATATTGTAAGAATGATTCATTTTTAACATAAAATTATTTAAAATAGAGGCAGTTGCTATAAAATGTTAATCAAAGTCTACCCACTCTAAAATATATATCACACTTTTGAAACACATGTAAAGGTTTAAGGGAAATTATGCTTAAACCATACTTATATTTAAAAGGTTATAACATATGTATTTTAAATTATGATATTGTTTCACTTATATGTATACATTAAATAGTTCAATAATTTATAAATATATAACTTAGATAATGGATATCTCACTTATATAGATATATTCCTCTTCCTAAAGATAATTAATTTTAACATATTTTATTTATTACTAATATATTGAATATTAAATAAAAGCACTATGTATATAACAATAAATTATGTATGTTTTTGAATATTTACAACATACATTTGTTATTTAATAAAACTTTCAATGAAAGAAATATGATACTGGCCTTAGTATATGAGCTCAAACACTATAAAGTCAGAAATTTTTTATATTTAGATATAAAAGCTCAAAGGCATATTATTAACTTATAACATGTATTATATTGTATGCATTATAAATAGAAGACATTATCATAAAGTTCCATAAATATAATTTTTGGTTCACAATTAATGAATAGGGATATTTATAGGATTATTAATTCATAAATTATAAGTAATTTATAGATTATTAGTAATCAAGAATAAGCTATATACAATAGGGCTTATGCTTCATGACGAAATTCGCTATTATTAACATTATATTGAATATGAACTACTTAATATAGTTATTCAACTTTATATAATATGTATCATTAGTAAAAAAAGTAAAAAAAGTAATAGATGTAACTTTGAAGTATTAAGATAAGATAAGAAACGTTTAATTTGAAATATAGTACTCAAATGGGAATCGGGAGTACAATAGCAGTAATACGTGCTGATATAAGGTAACTATACATCAAGTAATAGCGAACAAGCAGTTAAAGAAAATTTACAGATGTGCAAGTATATAGGAAGGGGTAAATAATTACAAAATGGTTCGTGGTATACATGTATAATAGTGAAATGTAGAAACG
>JAUZND010048711.1:0-19834 GCA_034780555.1 Coelogynopora nodosa | reverse complement strand
ACCTGCTGTAGGTTGACGCTGTGTTCTATTTTTAGAACATTGAGCTAACAATCCCACTGCCGTAGGATTAGATATACATTGATGCTTGAATTATAGATAGATATTGCTATTGTACCTTACTTTATTCTTAAAAGCTATAGTTTCAAAATCGTGCAACATTGTAGTAAAAAATAGTGCGCTATATTGAAAGATAGGATAAAATAATAATAATTGAATTTCAATTTCAGTTTTAACATTGATTACAGTTTTTGTCATTTATATATATTTATTAAATTGATTTAAAACCTAAAATGACTTATATTGTTGTACGAAATTAATAAAATTGCTCAGTTATTCACACAATTATTAATTTTTTATCCTGTCTATCAATATAGCACCCGATTTTATACTACAATGTTGCACGATTTGGAAACTATAGATTTTGAGAATATAGTTAAGTACTTACGCACCCTCAAAAATCTCCAATGATGCCAAAATTATCAATGAATATTACTACATTGTAATACATTTAAAATAATTTTTATAGAATTGTATTTATTTTATTTACAATTTTTTATTCTATATTTATGAACTGATAGTGATTGAGGGATCAATTAAGTTTTTAAGAATTAAGTGTTACTTTGTGGTTGATATATTTTTTAATTTAAAAAATAATGGACACATAATCTATAAAAGATATGTTTTCAATTTATAAATGAAAATAACGCTCTGTACGAGTAAATTATAATAAAAATCGTCAAAAAAGGCATTTGATACATTTTTACTGATTAAAGCTTTTCTTATACAATGTTTAAAATTTGTTGTGATATTGAGTTTTAATTATAATATTCTTGTAGTGTAGATATGACAACATTTATTTATAAACAAAAATGCGATCAATAAAATGTGCATCATGATTTACTATATATTTCACATGCTTTGTTAATAATTCACTAATCAATTATACCTTACAAATGATCAAAATGCAGATTTTTCATATTGAAAGCAAACCAATCAATCATTTTGTAAGGAGCAAGCAACAAAAGCAATATTAATTATTTTTTATCTGACTTCTTATACAGGGTTGCATCATCCGTTTAAGATATTTTGCATTTATTTGATTTTCCCGAAAAGTATTGATTTATCTTTTCAGTATCAATCCCCATTCTACCAATATAACTTATTTATAATATAAGTGATTTCAAAAGATATTCAAAATAATTTCAATTAAACTTATTAATTAAATATAATGAATAATAATTATTATTAAATTAAAAGAATAATTGACTAACTTGCTTTGTTTTATGAAAATAACTTAATTAATTTGAAATCTAACAAATTATTTATTGATTTACAAGGATCACTATTAAGACGTACATATATTTTTCAAATGTATATATGTATCAGGTTAGCACATAAGAATATAGTATTATTTCTTAAAAGACAAGTGAGCACTAAAAAGTTATTTATTCTTTTTATTTGCTTGTTTTTTACCATTTAAATGATTAAAATAATTCAAACAGCTAGTCGCTGCAAGTTTTTTCATTAAAATGTTTTTCAGTTATAATTTTTCATAATGATTTTTAAACTATTAATCTGTCAATTAAAACAATCAATCCACATAGTAATCGTTCAAACTTGGTAATACCACTAGTAGTACTACTTGATAATACCACTAGTAATACTACTTGGTAATACTACTTGATAATACCACTGATAATACTACCTGGTAATACCGCTGTTAATACTACCTGGTAATACCACTGGTAATGCTACCTGGTAATACCACTGGTAATACTAGTTGGTAATAACATGGTATGTTTTGAACAGTATAAATATAGATGATACTGTGTAATTGGTTTTATTCTGTTATATTCTCTGTATAGTATCTTTATTAAAGTCTTTATAAATAAATATGAACAATTTCTTACGATTGTTTCCCAATACTATTATAAAAGTATTTAATAAATAATCATCTAAAAGGCTTTTTCACATATTAAGTGCATAATAGATATTAAAAATATGTTCTGTAGAATGTGTCCTACTATATTCCATTATTCACTGTTTTAATAATGAAATTATTGATTTATTGTAAGCTTGTATCGTGTTGGGGATATAATTAAAGATCGTAATTAAAATAGCCGACTTCTTGTCTTGGTATGTATTCCCTTTTCGTGTACCTTTTCATGTTATTTCTCAATGATATATAAATATAATTTTAAAAATTATCAGAAATGGTTAGAGCATATTTCAAAATATTCTATGTTTTGCAATGTACTTTTATATATAATTTTAAAACATCAATCTTTTACACTTCCACTAAAATACATATATAATCGTTATTTATAGTTAAGGTTTCATTTGAAGTCCAAATAAAAGATTTTTACTCAAATTTACTCCTTTGTAAGTAACATAAATGTTAAAGTTTATTACATTGTTATATTTATATTTCTTTTGAAATGTTTTTTTATATAATGTTTACTTTTACTGTATATTTTAATTATAAATGTAAAAAGGCTTAAAAACTACTTTAAAAAAAGAAAATTATTTAGACTTTAACATTAGACCTTTATAGATATAAACATCTATAAGATCTATATAAATATATATGTAAAGATTTATATAAAGATCTAAAGATCTATAGATTTTAGAATTTCGTGTTATAATGTAAAGCATTTGTAAACGGTTAAGTAAAATGAATTTATTGTCTCTGTTAAGGTAGTTTCGAATCGACACGTAATATACGTATGATTTATAAAATTGAAACCGAATAGCAAGGGTTTATGCAGAGAGTGGCCAGCATGGTCAGTTACATACATCTAATTTGACTATGTTCAAAATTACTGCGTTAGAGATAACTGCTTACAAGAAGAAAGTATAATTCATTGATATTTATTTTAACTTAATTTTAATATTGAGATATTCAATCATTAATTTAATTGAATTTTTAATAAATGAATATTATGAATTAAAATATTAATTAAATTGAATAATAATTAATTTTGTAGTTAAAATGCTTGTAATTTTTTAGTAATTAAAACTTTTAGTCACTATTTAATTATTCAAATTTCATTAATTTTTTATAGGTTTAGGATTGACTTATTTTAATACAAGTTATATCTAATTTTTACAAATTTAAATAATAATAATTATTATATTTGAAATGGTGAAAACAGAAACATCATAAAACAAATTTATAACATTAGTATAATCAATATAGTAACTTAATAGTTTCAAATGTCTATGTTACTTAAATTTTGATGATCACCAGTTATATTATAACATTGAAAATAATTGATCGTATAATATTAGTGAAATTTTATGCAAAAAATACAAAAACCCTTTATCTTTCAGTTTTTAATTATTTCAATAATACATTTTCAGGGAAAACCATAGGTAAGAGTTTTGCTTTTGAAACTATTGTAATTTTGTCTCACTTTTTGCACAACTTGTTAAAAAAACTTTTCATGCACCTTATGATAAACGTTCAATTGTAAGACCACGTTTTTGGTTATTCATAAATATTATATATAATAAATATTCATTGATTATTGACCTTGTTTATACTGTTGATGACTTGATATTAGTAAAAATATATATTGCGTGTTATTGATGATATATATCATCGTTAGCTTTTAATCTGTACCCGCGAGTTGATAGCGTTATATTTTGATTGATTAAATTGATATTCTAAAACATTGTAATCTATGAAAACTGGTCAAATTGGTTAAATTAATTATATCGGTTTCTGTTTTAGGGGTGATTATCTCTAAACATTTATGCAACTTACTACATTTGATCAAAAGTCACATTGAAATTTTTGTTAAGTATATGCTATAATAATATAATATATTAATCTATAAAAACTGGTTAAATTGGTCAAATTGGTTTAATATTTAAAGTATTATTATTATTAAATAATTATTTTAAAAATTATATTGGTTTCTGTTTAGGGGTGTTTAAAAGTTTTAAAAAACAGGCGTTTTTCAGGTGTTCCCAATTTGAAAACAACTAAATAGTTTGACATAATTTAAAGTTTAGCATGTAGCACTGCCACGAATATAACTTTTTTTTACTTCAAAAATTTAGGTTAATAGCTTTTATCGGTTTTGCAATATAGAGACATAAGAGATCAAAAATAACCCATTTTCGAAAATGTAAATGATTCTTCTACATCTAATTTTTCAGATTCAATAACGACCCCTAACTTTAAACGATTTGGCTAAACTATTTAACAAAGATCAGTTATGTACAAGACATGAGAAAAGTTGTTGTTTAGCGTAGCAACGGCTTTATTTGGCCTAGAAACAACCAATTATAAGCCCATTTTAAACAGCTTTGACGATCTGAAAGTTAATATAATATTATTGTTTAGACCTAATATACAATAACAACAAAAGTTGTAATCTATTTTAGCAATCGGAAAATGCGGAGCGCATAAATCAAAATAATCTGATAATCAGTAGAAACAGCTGGTGTATAAGCACCATAATTAATAACTTTTCGATATATCGATATGGTATAGTTATATCGATTAGAATATATTATGTGTTGCTATGTTGCTATGTATTAGTTAAATGTTTGCATATGTTTTCAAGTTGTCATTTGTTTATTGTTTAATATTCTGTCTTTTAACTTACATAATTGTTATCTGTGTAGTTCTTAAAAAACTTCCTTTTGTTTGACATACAAATTATTATTCTTCAAAAGCATGTTTTCAAAATGTTGGCAATGTAAACAATACTTAATTACAAATATATATATAACTTTCGATGGTCCATTAGTTTGTGTTATTTTTTAATTTATTTACGCAATTATAAAATAATTTCATTATGCAATAATAACTATTTATATTTCATAGGCTAATTATCCAAAAAATATTGAAAAGTATGTTAATCGCATAGAAATGGGTTGTGTGTTTATTCTTATTTTTGAATTCATATCTATGGTTAGTAGTATCATAAAAGATATAAAAACTTACACTGTTAGCTCATTTTAATATTGTATATAAATTAAGCTAAGTTCGTTTTTTCCTACACAATATGCTCTAATTGAAAAAAAATTGCGTTGAGGCCTTCGACTTATAAAACAAGTTAATTGATCGTTAATTTAGTAATTTATTAGTGACAACTTTAATAAACTCATGCTTAATTAATTTATATATATTACATAATAACCCAAATGTGAAATACATAATTACAGTAATACAAAGTATCTATGTTATTGTTAGAAAAATGCGCAATTTGTTCATTTTTTAATATAACATTAAAATTAGCTACTTGAGTAAGTTATATCAAACATTTTATGATACGAGCTGACACACTTTTTTTCCATTTTTGGATAATAATATTGAATATTGCAACAAAAATAAAACGATGTTTTATTTAGCAATGTAAACAATTGCGGAAATTTTTATTAAATTAATGATAATTTATCTTTTATGTAGTTTATTATTCAGATGATATGCTGTACAGTACAGATGTCAAACTATCACTAGTATATGAAAGTCATACATTGATTATTGATAATTAATTACTATTTATATTGCCGTATTTATTACTACTAATGTCTAGCTATAACATTTATGTATTAAGATTAATTTCAGAAGATAAATTATATAGTTTTAGAAAATTAAGAATGCTCTGTAAAACTATATAATTGCAAAAAACACATTAAATAACAAGTCATTATAAGTCATTAAGTCATTAAGTCATTAATGAGTCATTCAGCTTGGCTACACAGGTTTGTGTTTAGTCACCAGGTACAATCTAAATGATTTTTTTAAGCAATATTTAAATTTGTTACAAACTCATCATAATAATTTAAATTAAACATTTTTAGACAAATTACATATCTGCATATACGTATTACGTAATAAAGTAATTTATGATGCTTAAATTTTTTGGAAAACCTAAAAAACCAAACAAAATTTAAATTAGAACTGACAAACTATCTCCAAATGAAATACTAGAATAAACGTATGACACCTACAATATATTATACCTGTAAAACAGACTACAACTATATGGAACAATTATTTTAATTAGTTTTTTTCAAATTATATATGACACTTATGCTTATACATTTTTGTTCCTTTATCTGAAGTATATATATTTGTAACATTTCATTAATGTGATTTTCATTTGTTATGGCATTCCTTCCAGTTGTGTGTAAACATACATTCTTTACAATATTGATTATTATAAAAGATTTTTTGACTGAACTTTAAAATTATTGTACCGGTATTTTACTATTCTAAAGACTATGTTTTTTATATGAAAGCGCTTTTGTAATTATATACATCAGATTGTAAACATTATTATTATACTGTACTAGCATAAGGGAATATTTTGTTGTAAATGTAATTTTATCTACGATGTAGCCAGGCTAGATCTCGAAAGAGCCTCTGGTTCTCGTTTTATGTACAATCAAAAATTGAATTTGAAAAAAGAGTATTATTACTATATATTGTACAATTTATTTTCATAATTTCGTTATTTAAAAATATTTTATATGTATTTCATCTTATTACCTATAGTACATATTTTAAATGATAACGTGTTTCGGAGATGTTACATAAGTGAATGATTTTTTCGGGATAAAATACATAAATATTCTAGCAATAAATATAAAATGTAAATTGTATAATATAGTATGTTAAAGAAGGATTACCCTTTATTAAAATGTGCAGTATTGGTGAAAACTAACTTTAAACAATTCGTCATTCAAGAAACCGACTATTAAAATAGTGTTGTCAAATGTAGTGTCCAAATGTAAGAGAATATATTATGCATTTTAATTTATAGATTACTTAATAAATAATGTTTTAATTACGCAATATAATAAAGTTACGCCGCACTTAATAATATATATATAATTCCTTTTGTTCTTCACACCCACCCAGCCATATCATTTATCTAATAATAATTGATCGAAAAATAGCAATATTACTTCTTTTCTAGAATTAGAATGAACTTTTTAAAATTATTTTTTCTATTTCTACTTTAATACTTTTAAACTTCATATTTTAAAACCCAGTAGTGTAATTAAATGAATTAATATATCTTATAAAATAATACAGTGAAACGCTTGATATTATACATTTGATTTATTTTGATAACCCTATTTTCCAGCATTATTATTACAAAACAGTTGGTTTTGAAAGTGGCTGCTTGCATCTAAATAAATTACAGCGAAAATAATGGTGTGAGCCTTCAATATTATTCCATATTCTTTGATTTTTAACGTGATTCAAGATACAATATTTGCGCAAAAATTTGATTTAATTAGATAAAAAGTTTGAGAAGGGTATTTGATAATATTTTTATTCTCATTTTTATTTTAAAAATATTCTTTCTAATTGTTGTCCAAGATTTAAAAATATATTTGACGAATTTAAAAATCACAAATATCGATCTAACAATACAAAAAGAGATACATTTTATATATATACAGAATTAAAAAGTTTTTAATGTATTCATTTTTATAAATCTTTAAATAAAAATCTTCACTACTGCATTATGTCGCTAGTTTAAAAATAATGCCAACTAAAAGCTATTCCATATTTTTAAAATCTTTCAGCAACTAAAAGTTCAATAAAAGGTAATAAAAAAAAATTAAAATAACCATAGAACTAATATTCAAGTCTTAATTTTTTCACTTTAGAATAATAAAATATTTGTAAACTAAATAGCCATACAAGTTGTCTCCACCTCTACTTTGCAGATAATTTATCTACTCGTAAATAATCACAAAAATATGAAAAGATGTCTTATTATAATTTTATATTCAGCGACAGCCGTGATATTTATAGCGTTAGGAATTTTTTTATTCACTTTGTAACCTTTAATCAGTTTTCAATATCATTCGCCTACCCAGTATTAGCCTCGATATCAACCTCGATAGCTGAGCAAAACAGAGGTGTTAACTTATAATAGGAGAATAAAATAGTATTGTGACAATAACAAACTTTCAATTACCAAGTTTTGAGTCGCGTCGTTCAGGTCTTTAATCGTCATCGACTTTGCACGCAGAGTGGGATACTTCTTCCACTCGGCAGTCTGCGGGAGTGACAGCTTAAAAAAAGAGAGGATAAAGAACTGTGATTCTGATGGATAATTAATGCAAAGCGTGTTCTCCATACCTGAACAGTTCACACTATGTGTAAGTAACTATCTATCAAAATGGCTACAAATGCTGATTTATTCATTGATTATAAATAATGAGATTTTAAAGTAACTCTGTAATTTAAATATAATTCAGCGGAGATATATTAACCGTCAAAGGTATGAATACTCTAAAATAAACGCTTATTCCATAATGTTTTGTCAATTGAAAGTAAATACTGATTTATTTTTACAATTAGCGAATTGCCATCAAAACGATGTATATCAAATTGTGTGATAATAAGCAAAGTGTCGTTAACTACACGATAAAATATACTGAATCAAGACAATTTTAACATGCGTAAATCATGCTTTGAAACATACTTCATACGTGCGTTACACAATATTATTTGTATTATTTACAGTACTTTATCAAATATTTTCCAAACGGAAAGCATAATTTTTAAAATAGTTAAATTATAGAAAATATAAACCCTACTATAAAATATATAAAACCCATACCTTATATTATCGTTGCATATTATTCAACTTTTAAATGTATCGCTTAAAAATAGATAAAATACGAGTATAAATAACAATTAATCTCATTTTTAATCATGTATTTTGTTAATTTCTATAGTCTTGTAAATTACTGGAAGAAACTAAAAATAGCGTTGATAAATATATTAAGCATTATACATATATAAATATAAAGTTGAGGCTCAATTGTATCGAAGAAGCAACATTGTAGTGAAAAATCTCTGTTCATATATTATGGTCAATAATAAAAATATTAATGATATTGGATAATTCACATCAAAAGAGCTATCATTCTACAAATTGAATGTGCTGGTTTTCAACGAAGCATATGCGTTTCACGCATTTTCGATGTCCCTGAGGAAACGAAAAGAAAAGATTGAACGACAACGTTTGCACTTTTTTTAAATATTGGGTAGATACTGTTATATATTAACAAAAATTAAACTATAGTTAATTAATTATTATTTTTATATAAAACCAAACTAACTTAAAATGAAACTAATTTTCACGAGTCCTCCATTTCAACATAAAACAAATTGTTTATAGATCAGAAGTAATAATTATATCTGATTGCTATTAAATAACTAATATAGGCTCTTATATAATACACATGTTTTCATTAAGTCATATAAAATATTTAGTATTTTTTCGGAATAGAAATATTGAAACAAACTCGTTGTACAACTATAGTGTTTGTACAACTGTATAATTAGAAAATATTCGTATGTTATTGTGAAAAACACTTTTTATGTATTAAATAAAAATAGCTATTTAAATATAATAGTAGTAAATATTTGTTAATTAAATTATCATTAAGAACAATTATTATTTTGCTACTTGATGATTCTTTAAATAAAATACAAATTTCAAACAATTATTTATTTGTTTATTGATTAAACAAAACTGCGTTGAACAATAATTCTTTGTAATAGAACAACAAATACATTCAAAGTGCAATATACAGTTCACAACAAAAAATAATTTCATTAATTTAATTAAAACCTATATACATATAGACCCAAGTAAAACTGTCTAAAATATTGGTAGGTCAAAGTATTTAAAGAACGCAATGAAGAGAACCTAGAGTTTCCACCCAAGCGAGGTCCTGTAGAAGAGCTCATGTTGCAGTTCGGAGCCAATTGTTTCCATTTAAAACTATCTCCTATCTTTTATCGTCGATTGGCTCTGCTCAAAGAGCAACCGATGAATTTAAAATATGTTTAACAGGTTGTGTAGAAATAGAATCGATTGCTTTTAATAGTGTGTTTGTTCTTCTATTGTGTTTGTTGTATTATTTTCCTTTCTTAAATTTTATTTCCCAGTTGCCACATCATTAAAAAATTTACTAAAACGTGTTTGACAAGACTAGTATAGTTTCTACAATGACGAACAGAGAAACAGCAGAAGAATAGTTCACTTATTTATTCTTTAATAGACATGTTTGTCTGTATACGCCTAAAGCCAGGGGTCTAATTAAGACTAATTAAATAATAAATGAGGAACATTTATCTATTATTTGCTATTTTTAGAAGAGCAATTTGAAATATGCTTTTATGAATGTATCAGTTTATCAAAGCGCTATTTTCTTTTTAGTGCATTCTTGACTTTTCATAAAAGAATTTTCTCTACTAAAAGACATTTTACATTTTACATAGCAACATATGCTATACATGTCAATGCAAAGAGCAACTCAAAATTGTACAAAACCTGAAAGAGCCACAACAAAGAGTCTTTGTGTCACAACCTAATTTTATCTAATTGATGAGGACATGATCTGAATTCACTTTTGTAATTAAAAAGGTTCTGTAGTTTATAAATTGGTTGCTATATTTTATATATATTTGAATTATTAGCTAAATAAATATTATTCCCAGTATAAAACTAATCGTACCTATTCATAATTGAATCGATTAATTATTTACAAAAAAATACTCAACCATTGTTATACAATTATTATAGTACGGTATTTGTTCATTAATATATGAGTAGCGAAATTAAAGGAGTAGCATACTCCCTTTTTACCATTTATAATAAAAAAAAAGATTTTTAATGAAACATTGAAAAGTGTCATTTTGCTGCAAAAATTAGTGTGTGGTGTTCTTTTTATTTGGATCCGCTACTGCATGTAAATTGACCAAGCTTCGAGTTCAGTTTTGATCTCAATGGGATAAACTAAAAATGATTATATCCTGTATTACCTTTCTGATTCTGCGAAGAATTAAGTCGGCATCAAATTGAATATTCTTAGTAGCTGAGGCGGGAATGCCAGCCATGTTCATGATGAAGGAAACATACTCTTGAAATGCTGCACTCTCCGTTTGCGGATTCAATTCAAACTCTTCCTTGCTTGGCAATGATGTGTCTTCAAACTCATCAAACTAAAACGAGAAATACATAATTACATGACATTTTAGGTGTAAAGGTCTCTACCCACCAAGCGCGATGCGACGCAACGAAACAGACGGAGCGCAGCGCGACGAAACAATAAGTTTAGTTATCACTAAGCGCGACGCGACGCGTCGCGACGAAATACCATGCGCTATAATGGCTCTATAGAGATATGTCTAACTAGCTAAATGAACCACTTTAGCCCAGTGTCACGTACATATATATTGGGGGAGATAATAATGCAGGTAGCTATTTTTTGTTTACTACTAATGCATACAGTCTGTGTTACTGAGGTGTTCTCTCTCACTCTTCCCTATATGTGCAGGAACGTGTATATGAATGATGTATCATCAGGGAATGGGAATGGCCAAGTGGTTAAGACGCTGGTTTGCAAATGCCGAGGGTGTTGTCTCGTAACAGTTTCGAGCCCTTCTCTCGGACTCTCCCATTCCTGGCTAACAGCTGTGTTAGTTGAGTGTATTCGAACCTTAGTGGGTTCGTGCTGCATGATCGTGTAACTTTGTGCATGTGTCACTTAAAAATTTAAGTTTACAAAAAAAAGAAGTTATTATAGTGTTTGTATTGAAATATTAATTTCGTCGAGCGTCAACTTCAACTTCAGTTTCGTCGTGTCGAACTCAGTGGAAGTAGGCTCATTGAAATGAATGTAATCAACTTTTTACAGCACGTCACGTCGCGCTTGATGGGTATAGACCTTTCCACGAATCAATATCAAAAAATATATTAACTTTTTATTCACTAAATTAAACAGATTTTGTGTGTTCCTATTTAGGTCTTCAAAACTCTTAATATAGTTTAAGTGAATTTATTTTTAGAGTAATCTTTTTAGCAGGTTCATATTTTTGGACCAAATTTTATTAACCATTTACTCATTAAGGAGACATGTAAATTTAAGTAAAAAGTCAAGAAGCTAATTATTGAATCTTAGTAGATATCGTGAAACATACTGTATGTACCGTCTATTCATTGACTGTAACGAAGATTAAAATATATCAAAGTCAACATTGAAAAACCTAATTTAATCTTGACATGTAATTTTTATTAGTTAATGAAAACTATTATTTCGTGACATTGAATATTTAGAAAACATTAAAAATGTTAAATCAACATCGATTTTGAAAATATTCATCATTTTTTTATTTTAATGTTTAGTGCAACAGCAGCCTTTTTTATGAAACGGTGTATCATTATTAAATCTTGATTGCAAATCATGTTTAGATAAGGTTTTGCTGTCTGGAAACGATTTCGTCATATATTGCATTAATAAATTTTACCTCATTAAACACCGCACTATCTATTATACAATAGCAAAATTCCTCACAGTTAAAACCAAGCTCTAAATAATTTGGAACTATTCCTAAATATGTTCTCACAAATATATAACACTCTGTTGATAGAAACGTTACGATATTATTAATTTGATCATAACTAATTTTAATGCCATAACAAGTGGGATTAATCAAGAGCCACATTTTTAATATTTCATTGTCGTCTGACGACAGTCTTCTGAATGGAATTCATTGAAATGTTTCACTGACCGAATTATAACCTTCATCGACAATATAGATACGATATCAGTAATATAAAAAATAGAAAATTCAATCATTTGTGCAGGGTGCAGGGTGTAACACATTTATATGCCCGTTAATGAATATTAATTTTTTTTATTATGTACTATTATATAAATTTACAACTTTATTTACAACGGAAGCATTAACATAAGTGCTTATATATACAGTGTGCAAAGACTGTACAAAATATAAATAGTCAGTATGACCTGCACGACTAAGTCAGTGAGGAAAGTAAAGGATTGGAGTAGCACTTCAAAACGTTCAGCATCATATTATAATTTAGTCAAGATTATATCTGTCAGCACATAGATGAAAATGTATCTGCTTTTTGCAACTATGTCCTTAATAATGGCTCCAAAATGTTCACGGGGAGTTTACCCTGCTGTTACCATTGCTGATGGTAAAGAAATTCGCTCATTATATTCTATCAGAAGCTGTTGAGTGTCTGAAGCTTTGAAGCACTTTGTCATGGAGTGATATGACTTGATCAACATCAATAAAAATGTATTCATAGCTTAAAATGGTAGAATATTAGCCATCACAATTGTCTGTCGAAAAACATCACCTGCCAATGAATCACAATTCTCTTTTAACCATCATAAAATTCTCCTTTCTATGAATAAAACATAATCCCAATGCAATGTAATGGCCGAAATCATTCTTCTTTGATTTACTCAATAGTCATTGACCAAACTGCGTCATTTTAAATGTTCGGTTTATCAAATATCCAAACATAAAACTCGTCACTGCAAGCAACGTGTATAAAGTCATTGTCATCCCTGGTTTTTAAATATTCACAAAGGCATAAGCGATTTTCACGATGAAATGCAGTTTTGTGAAGCTTTAGAATCAACCATAGTTAATTAAACTCTACACACAATGCAGCGCATATAGAATTACACATAGAATTAAATTTAAATCAATGATTAAATGTAGTTAATAGAAATATTTATTAAATCAATGAAAATCCTCCTTCTTTATCGCAAGGAAGAAATGTTACTCCCGCTTCAGGCTGTATTCAGACCAAATCGAAGTTCCACTGAACAAATTCTTTCTTTAAAGATTATAATCGACTCCTGTAAATCAAGGGAAATCAACTCAGTTATTGTTTTCGTAGACTTCTCAAAGGCGTTTGACTGTGTTAACCGAACTATACACTTAAAAGTATTCTCAACTTCTACAACAGACCCCAATCATTCACCAATGCAATAATGTCACTTTACACCGACACATGCGCATACGTCCACACATATTCTGGAAACAGAGATATCTTTCAAACAACATCAGGTATGTTGCAAGGCAATTCACTGGCACCATACATATATTCATAATCGTCATGGATTACATTATGCGTAAGTCTCTGCTGGCCGACAATGCATTCACTTACAGACGCCTTTCAACTCGACGCCCAACTATAGTTATACCAACGCTCGCGTATGCAGATGACGCCGCTCTTATAAGCAGCACAGCTGATGGAGCACAAAATCAATTTCAACCTTTCGAAGCCGTTTCCACTGAGGTTGGACTACATTTAAATGCGAGCAAGACAGAAGTACTCCAAGAACAACCATCCACACCACTGCAGCTCTGACGACATACGAGGATTTCTGCTACTTCGGCTGCCAAACTACTTTTTAGAAACGTCGACAACTCGCATGGATCGCAGCTAGAAAGCTCATCAAAATATGGGAATCATCAGCTAGTGACGAGGCAAAAATTCTACCACTCACAGCGTGTGCAGAGTCAGTGTTCCTATACAGTATACTGAAGCAGTAACTTTTACTGACACATTAGTGAAGGAACTCGACGCGTCGCATAGAGAATTACTCGTTTTTACCTAGGTATTCACTACCGACATAAAATTAGTAATGAAGACCTATACAATCGTACAAAAATGACCACTGCAATCACAAAAACTCGAAAACTGCTACTGCAGCTCTACGACCTCGCAATTCGTCGACAACACCTGCCTATTGCACTTCTTTTAAAGTATAAACCGACTGAACCTTTCGGCAGGGCGGCTATATCTTCGTCGGGCCTATCACACCTAACTTGAAGTAGATCTTCAAAGTTTAGGAATGAACAAAGCAACGGCGTAACCGCAGCCATGGACAGAGATGGATGGAGGGCAGCTTTGAGTGACTGAGACTGTTAATGAGCATTAGCATTTGTATTTTGTACTTGAATTTAGTTTTTGCTTGCTTCATGTATGCATTTTGTAATAACGTCAATTTTATGATTTATGTGTTACACCAGGTGGTATTAAAAAATCAATAAAATCTTGAAAGCTGGTAATAATATCTATCTACGCGGTATCTATTAGTGTGGTTTTTCATGCAAAATATGCAGTTGTAGTAACTGAGTATAGTAGCTGAAAATTAAACAAAACATATAAATATATTTTAGTAAAGTAAATAGGCAAGATCAGAATTATTTTAATTTTTTTTGATTGTTTAATACAAAACGTACATATATTTAGCTCGTAAAAATAAAAATTTCAAAGAAATCCGTTATGAATTTTATTAAATACAAGTGACGCATTAAAATGGGTATGGATTACCCATTCCCCCCTTGAATCACATAACTGTTCCTATATATAGTTCTGAATGATTTCCAATAATAAATCTATTATGTTCGGCCAAGCGAAGTCGTTCATTCGTATATGTTAAATATGAATAGTTAGTGGCCGACACCCACTGCACAGGTACAGTGTATTATTCTGTTAATATTGAATCTTTGCAATTTAAAGTTGACACCGACTTTGATAAAACATCTACTGATTTGATAAATCGATCACTAATGAGACCTTCGAGGATGACATGAGATACTTTTTCATGCTAAATGAGAAAATTGGAAACCGAACGGTAACGCAATACAACACCAGTACGAAAGCAGAGTTGGTCATACAGCAACGTTGTTTGAGTGGACAAAAGGAAATACAAATTTTACTTCTGACAATAATTAGCATCTACTTATTAAAACAAAATACACAACAATACTTGTGCAATATTTGCAAATAAAAGTGCAGTATATTTTTATTTTATTTCACATGAACAACTAGGTGTTTAAAACTATGTAAATTATTTATATATATTCAGGACGAGTTAATCTCTATATTTTAAATGTTCTGTTTCTGATTGATTTTAAAAATTTGTTTTCTGATATTTGGTTACGTGTTTTCGATTCTATTGTCTAATTTGGACATTCAAAAGAAAACAGGTTTTTGTTATGAATAATTTTAACAGTGCAACAATGAGTTAATATATTTCTTCCGGGCATGTTAAATTACCTATGTACATCTCTTACGGATATCAATACATCTCCTTCGGATACCAATACATCTCCTTTAAATATCAATACATTTCATTCAAATATCAATACATTTCCTTCAAATATCAATACATCTCCTTTAAATATCAATACATCTCCTTCAAATATCAATACATATTCTTTTTTAGATATCAATACATCTCCTTTAAATATCAATACATCTCCTTCGGATATCATTACATCTTCATCAGATATCAATACATCTCCATCAGATATCAATACATCTCCATCAGGTATCAATAAATCTCCATCAGATATCAATACATCTCCTTTAAATATCAATACATCTCCTTCGGATATCATTACATCTCCTTTAAATATCAATACATCTCCTTTAAATATCATTACATCTCTTTTAAATATCAATACATCTCTTTCAGATATCAAAACATCTCCTTTAAATATAATTAAATTTTTTAAAATATAATTACATCTCCTTTAAATATCAATACATATTTTTCAAATATCAATACATCTTTTTCAAATATCAATTCATCTTTTTCAAATATCAATACATCTCCATCAGATATCAATACATCTCCTTCGGATATCAATACATCTCCTTCAGATATCAATACATCTCCTTCGGATATCAATACATCTCCTTTGGATATCATTACATCTCCATCAGATATCAATACATCACAATCAGATATCAATACATCTCCATCAGATATCAATACATCTTCTTCAAATGTCAATACATCTCCATCAGATATCAATACATCTCCATCAGATATCAATACATCTCCTTCAAATATCAATACATCTCCTTCAGATATCAATACATTTCCTTCGGATATCGATACATCTCCTTCGGATATCATTACATCTTCATCAGATAGCAATACATCTCCATCAGATATCAAAACATCTCCTTCGGATATCAATACATCTCCTTCAAATATCAATATATCATCGAGGCCAATCTATTTTATAACGTACTTAAATTGTAAAAAAAGACACACACCTTTCACCTGAATAAATAGGTTTATTTCTGTTCCACATATCGGTAACCTTCTTCAGTGACAAGATTGTATAAACTACAGCATAACCAAATTAAACCTTCTATAAGTCTTTTTTTCTTTATTATTCAATACCTGGAATGGCCAAAAAACTAAAACAATTAAATTTAATTTGTGTTACTATTATTATTTAATATCATAATTTGTTTAATATACCTTTTATAGTCTTTTTTACACCAACATTGTTATCACTGTTTTATACCAAAATTCCTGCGTTTATTTTTTTAAACATTTATTCATTTTGGATCTGTTGTTGTTTATCTAAATTTTTATTATAATATACTGTCAAAACTTATTAGAGAATTGGGCATTAAGTAACATTTTAACAAAAAAATTCCCTTAACTGTTAATATTTTTTTCAAAACATTTTCACATAGCTGATATCTTTTAGCTACAGGCCCATTACAAGTTTCTTAAACTTTAACATTGCGTCTGTATATTTTAAGATTATATAATTTATTAAAAAATTATTGAATTATTTATTTTTTTATCGACAATTCAAAAAATATCAAAATTGTAGATAACCTAAATATTTTATAAAAATGTTTTATATCCTACTGT
Source organism: Coelogynopora nodosa (assembly GCA_034780555.1). Taxonomy (NCBI): domain Eukaryota; kingdom Metazoa; phylum Platyhelminthes; order Proseriata; family Coelogynoporidae; genus Coelogynopora; species Coelogynopora nodosa. Next base: position 2,314 of record JAUZND010048711.1, on the reverse strand, counting down.
AAAATGAGACCTAAAATATTTTTAACATTTGATATATTAAACATAAAGGTAAAACAATGCTTAGTTATAGCATTTTTATGCGCAATTGAAAAAATTATTTTATTATTATTAAATATATTGATAATTATAATAAAATTTTACAAAATTACAGTAAGAATACTAAAGTATATGAGGGGGTTTCGTGAAAGTATAGTCTAGCTAAAAACAAAACTGATATAAAAGATTGTTTTTATGCTGTTATCCTAATTTTTTTATTATTTTTAACATTTACTATATTGACCGAAAAGTCATATAAACGGGCAGGGTTGGGATGATTAAAAATGACTCATATTATATTTCATTATCTTTAGTGCTAAAATTTAACATCCGATTTACTTGAAAGTATCAAAACACCCTAAATATTGACATCTTTCAATATCGAAAATATAAAATAATTAGTCACGTAACATTAATAGTTTATTTTTAAATATTGTGCTGAATATTACAAAATCCATCACGGTTAATATTTTGAAATTATCCTTAAAATTCATTTAGAAATATAAATTTTTAATTTTATTAAATTAATTTCAAAAGGTAAAATTTTATAACGTTATCAAGAACAAAAAGTAATACTTTAGATTAATTTTGAATATTATTATTTTCTAAACCTCGGATATTTTTTATTGAAAATATAAATGTATTTAAGAGTGTAAAAAGTTATTATTTAACCGTATGCTGTAATATGTATTGCTATATAATCATAATACCATATGTTTTTTTAATAAAGGCAAATGTCACAAACAATTAATTTTAATAATACAAATATTTGTATTTGCCAAATTTTATTGACATATTATATCGTCAAAGAATAATACGTATCACAAAACTATAAAATTTGTGATTTAAAAAATATTTCACAAAAATTTAAATAGTAGATTTTGAAATTGCTAAAAATTAAAAAAATTAAAGTATCGATGACATTATAGAATGTAATGTATTGTAACATTAACTTAATTTATTAAAAAACATGATTTTATTTAGTTAATTTAAATGAAATTTTTTTAATTACTCAATTTGTTAACGCAGTATCTACCGCTGACGTCTTTTAATAAATTTTTAAAAGTTTCTTGAATTTCGATTTTAGGTGATATATTGATAAAAATATATTAATTTCATAGCCTTTTCTTAAAAACTCATGGCCACTTCTGTGAAAATCAAAGACATCGGAATACGTTTATCACACATTTAAGGTTTCACATTGACAAGTTCAAAACAGATATTGAAACATATCTACATACATAAGCTATCGATTTGTTGACATTCCAAGGAGATCGATCCATCCATACTCGGAAGAAGAGGGGCACTTTAAGATTGATATCAACATTGTAGTGTACTGAAAAAGCGACAAAATACCAAATACAAAATTAATATTATCTTTCCTCTTTGAAACTGGGACTGTAAAGTGAAGAATTTATACGCAAAGTATTTTGAGCATTTGCAATATACATTTTAATAATACATTTTAAATAGTCAACAATAATGTAGGTATAGAAATAAAAAATATAATAACAAATTACGTTAAGAGTATGAAAGTGTGAGTAAAGAAATATTTGATGTGTCAAGTATGATTATTTAATATCAACAAATATCACCGTGTATTTTTACAAATATTTTACAAGCATTAAATATTCGATATTAAAAAATATTGAAGTCTGAAACGTCAACTTTATTGACAAATTATAATGGAATCTAATTTCATTGCATTTTATATATTACAATACATATGAATATTATAATATTAAAACAACATGTTTTCGCATTTCGAATTTTGAATATTGATTCAATTATAGATTCATTCCACTGAGATATACTCAATATCAAACATATCAGGCCTGTACCCAAGGAGGGGAGGGGTCGAGGGGGTCAAACGACCCCCTCTTGAAAACTAAGGGAACAAAATGTGTGGGGGGGGGCATTTTCAAAACGTTTTTATTATGCTTTTTTTGCGTTTCAGAGTATGTTAATTTTAAAAATGTTATGTTTAAATTTAATTTTTTTAAATTTCACGTACATATAATCTATGGAATTTCATAGTTTTAATCTTTTTAAAGTATATACTCTATGATATTAACTGTAAAGTATATACTCTATGATATTAACTGTAAAGTATATACTCTATGATATTAACTGTAAAGTATAAAGTATATACTCTATGATATTAACTATAAAGTATAAAGTATATACTCTATGATATTAACTATAAAGTATATACTCTATGATATTAACTATAAAGTATAAAGTATATACTCTATGATATTAACTATAAAGTATATAC
>JAUZND010048700.1:0-19835 GCA_034780555.1 Coelogynopora nodosa | reverse complement strand
ATGATGGGTATTGCAATTGGTCATCAGCCAATAGATGTACCTTTAACCCATTGTTCTTATTGCTTTGCATAAGGGGCGCAACGGTCCAGGGAGAAATTTTTGTGGACCGTTCGACGGGCGCCGAATTTTATCAAAAAAGTAGTTCAACGGACGTCCAATGAACTTTTGTGGTTACTTGGGTTTCCTTGCCTTTCCATTAAATTACGTACAGAACTTCGAAATTCAATTACAATAATTGTAGCCTGATTTGTTTTACATAATTTTGGCATTCGGCAAAATGACTTGTGGGAAGATATCCATAACATCCTGTCTTTCCCTAAAAATAAAATGTATATGTTAAGATATCATTAAAGATACCAATTATATAATATAATATAATTACTAGTAAAAAACACTCAATTATTTTTCATTATAGCTCTGCTCACCTGTCGAGGTACTGTTTTGTAAGCCGTTTTTTGGTTGTCCCAGTTTTTTTTCAACTCCTTTAATGTTCTAATATGTGTTGTACCAGAAGCAGAGGAATTTAATTTTTCCGTGATTGTCTCCCATAGCCTACATCTTTCTTCTTTCTAATTGAACACACATCCGATTTTTTGGATTCTACTATATCCTTATACTCATCTATAAAGCTCCTTAGACGAGTTTTTTCATAATCTGTAAAAAAAAAACACGCTTATTCATATTATCTTGAGAAAATACCTATAGAAAAAACGAAATAGTAAAATATTTCCTAATTAACGCTACGTAATAATATGAACGTTTGTTTATTAATTAATTTAAAGGAACTCCTCCATTGAGTAATTCCTCCAAATTATTCTGCAATACTCTCAAGGAAATGCTCAAGTAACTCCTCGAATTAGGAATTCCTCGAGTTTGAGGAAATGCTTGAATTTTTTTCTAACTTGCATACCGCCCTTATAGTCACTTAAATATAGTCATCATAAAAAAATGATTTGCCTCATTTTTTTTAGTTTCTAAGTTACTGCTATAGTTAGTCTCTAAGCGATAAAACGGTGAATTATATTTTTTTAAATAGATACATACTGAACGTAGCGTTATTTTATTATAAGTGCTGTGAATATTATGTAACCTCTCAACTAATTAATCTCTCAACGCCATTGGTTAATATTACCCGGTTTATTTAATAAACGATATAAATTTGGATTTTCCAAAACAATTAGGACTAGTACCTTTATGTTCTCTTGGAACCAAATGGAATTCCAAAAATTAATCTTTTTATGACTCTAGATAACTACTTTCATTCATTTTATATATATAATAAATCTTTATCTAATTTTATATAGGCGAAAAAATGAAAGATTGCCAAGAAAATTACACTGAAGATCCAGGATTAGTTACAAATGCAGTTACAGGATTTTCTAGTGAGTCAGTTTGTCAATTTTCTCAAATAATGCTGCTCGTTTTACACTTAGTATAGATTATTACTGGTATAGTAAACACTGGCATATCCACGTAAAAAAGGATACATAAATATAATTCTGAAACATATTCATATATTATATAATATCATTTGTGTGCTGCCTATAGTATATAGACATAGTAATATCACAAGCCTATAAGCCAAATATGGGTATAAGTTTTAGAATCTGATTCCATAAAAAACTAATGCCTATGCCAATTTCTTTAATAAATTCTGATTTCAAAAAAACATGCCTATGCTAAGGCTATGCCAAGTACTTGAAATAAAACCTGATGCTGATTCTAATTAATCTGATACTGATTCTACATAAAACTGATGCTAATGCCAATTGCCATGTACATAAAATAAAACCCAATTCCAATGCCAACAAATATTATTTTAAATTTATTTTACATATATTTGTTATACTTCTGGCAAACAGAATTGCATCATGGAAATACTTATTGTATATATACTTACACATAAATACTCAATGTCAATTATATTATAAAAAAATATGTTTCTGAGTCAATTATTTTACTAGGTAATATTCTGAGTTATTATACTTCTGGCTGCCATCAAAATAACTACAAGTTTATAATTCTGGCAAATGGAATTACTTATGTTATAACTTATGGGAAATATTTATAGTATACTTACACATTAATACTTGATGAAAATTCATATAATACTCTATCATATCTACTCTATTCTCCTCTAACTATCTCCTATTTTATTAAATTAAGTTATGTATTTAGCATCAGTATCTGTTTAATAAACACAGAGACAAACAAATCAATATTAAGGGCCCCATTTCTAGAGAAGTGAGTAGTTTATGAAGAATGCCCACATTATCAATGTCATCTCTTATACAATATATGCTTTGATTAGAATTTGAACCCTTTAGAATAAATTGTTATGACACTGAAAATATATATTATGGTTGATAGCTTGTTAATCAATGTTATAGACTTAAATTCATAATTTGTTATCCTTGCAACATTTAACAACCCAGGCAACACTGCTAACAGATTAGAACGTTGGACCATATTGATATCATCACTATGAAGTTGTTTCAAAGAGTTTAAATTGTTGCAGATTTTATCATTATTGAGAAGCTAAGGAATGCATTTATAGCAAGGAAGACAAGGCTTTTCTGTCATATTTTCAGATATGAATACAGTTTTGTAAAAAATATATTTAAATGTGATATCATTTTGAAGATAATTTCAGGTCACTTGACTGGCTTCCTGGAAGTTAACATTATTTGCTTGAAAAACCAATGACATTTGTTCCATTCCAGAAAATGTGGGATGAGATAATTTTATACTGAAAAATATTCCACTGTTTAAGAGTTAAAAAGGCCAAATTCTATGGGGCTAAAAGAAATCCCAGCCCCCTTGACTTCACCTCCTATGGTAATATTATCACTAAATATTTAATGTTAAATAAAATGTTTATAATGAACATATACATAGAATTAGTCCAGGATGGCTAGGAGTACTTGTAATTTGAGTATATACTCAGATTCAAAAAATATACTTAGATATGAAAGTTACATGGATCTACTCTGATTTTAAAATGTATACTCAGATTTTAAAATATATACTCAGATTTTAAAATATATACTCAGATTTTAAATCATATACTTAGATTTTTGTTTTTGTTTATTGGTTTTTAATAAACAATTATGTAAGTTATATTATAAGTTATTATATTTTATGGTTGAATTGTACAAAAAAAAAGTGAAATGAAAATAATAATTTATCTAACTACACAAGTGACCAAAATGTATATTTAAAACATTAAAAAATAGACTTTTTCTTGAGATATATACTTGGATTTTTTTTAATATATACTAAAATATACTTGGATTTTCTTAAATATATACTAAGATATACTTGTATTTTCTTAAATATATACTAAGATATACTTGGATATTGTTTTACATGTCATGTGGCCACCCCAAATTAGTCATAAATAATATGTTTTCTGATAAAAAGAACAATTATAAACTTTTTTCAACCAAATAAGGTTATAATATGTATAGTATTATTACAAGACATTAATATTTCTATATAGTAATAGTAGTATTGTATTAGTATATTGTTAAGTATAATATAATGTATATCTTTATTTATTTTTATGATAGACTTTTTAAATTGTTACATATATAAACAGTCATAAGCATATTATATATAGACTATATATACCATGATATGGCCAGTGCTGCCATTTCCACTTATTATCCAAATAACATTTTTAATTCTATAAAACTTATATTTTTTGCTAAAATAGAGAGGTATGGTATCAAAATTTTCCAAATACTGTACTATATCATATCACAATTTCCAAATAGTACCACAAATTTCCAAATAATATTAAAAAAAATTAGGAGGTGCTGTTGCCCCATGGCCCAGCCAGTGCCAACCATGCATTAAATAGATATTTACTTCAGTTGGGATAGTATTTAATAATTAAACATTTTTCTTCTTTTAAAAACAATAATGATATCCATTTAGTTTACTTAGTATTATAGTTTTCCATCATTCATGGTAGATCATACAATACACATAAATATATAATACTATTAATAGTGTCTTCATGATGTGCTAAAATAATCCAAAATGTTTTTAATTTTTTTTAAAGTATTTATTTAGTATAAACTTAAAGTTGTAGATCTAGAGTTTAAAAAAAATTAGGATGGGGGCAACAGGCAAAATTTTATTAGAGGGCAGAACCTTATTTTGACACTTACTCAATTTTAACCTAGTCACCTACATATTAGTCTCCCATGTAACATAAAAAACCTAAATTGATTTAAGTTTTTATATGTTTATGCTTCAGTAGTAGTACTTCATTCTTTAAAAAATGTTCTTCTACTTTTCCATCTCTTTGTTGTAAACTTTTTAAGTTCAAGGCTATGTGAACTGTCAGTTATGTACCCTTAACTCTAATAAATGATATACTTAAACAGTTTTATTTTTTGGATAGATGTTCCAAATGTTAACAAAAAAATCCTGTTTTAGCAATGGTGCACCCAATAAAATTTTCGAGTGGGTCCACTCATATAGGGGCACCATATTATAGGCATTTTGGATGGCTGGGGGCGCCATTCATTTCAGCAGTCAGATAGCTCTATCATTCTGGCTGTGCCATTACATAGTTAGATGCAGTTTTATCATAAAAATATCTAACTACCAGTGCAAACATGCACTTCACAGTTTAGATTTGATCCATAATGAATTTTATTTGGTAAAACTATATTGTATTTTTCTATTGAGACATTTATGTAATTAAAATTTAATTATTTTAAAAACTTTCTGTTGCCTGATGGAAACATTGTATTGTATGAGAAAGAGTTTTTATGATTTATGTGGCAGACAGGCATGTGAAATATAAACATTTTAATTTGATGTACCCAATGAAACAGTTTGAATTAGAATTATGTGCTTCAAAGTTTTAATATGTTACCAATCTATTTACATTTATAACTACTAGATAAAAATTTTCGAAGTTGTGGAATATAATAATATATACTACATTTTCTCATTTTGTAGCCTTAGCTAAATGTAGAATTTTATTTTCTCAAAAAATTCCTGATCTGAAAAAAGGGTTTTACTGGTTTTTGAATGGTTTTTATGGGAGAACAAACACATGCAACTTGCTGGTTTGGAGAATTTTACAATAACAGATGTTATTTTGCCATTAGTGAGAAAGGATAATATTGGATTTGTATTGTATTTAAACCCTGTAACAATAGATAGATGTATATGCTAAATAAGTATACTCTGTAGTATTTATAAAAAGTCAGTAACTTTATTGATTTACCACTATAGATCATTGGCTTATTAAATAGTAATAGTAGATTACTGGTTTTATATCTAATAGTTATACATATATATGTGTACAATTTATTTCACTATATAAATCATTAGAATATTACCATAAAAGCTTGGTTGGGTGTTGCTTTATTTTTCACAATATTTTGATATCACAAATGAAAAAATGGGTGCCCTAACCCCTTTGATGCACTTCTGACTTGCAATTTGATATCATAGATATAATATCTGTTTGTGCAGCGATACTTTCCACATATTTTTAGATTTCAGAGTTTCTTCTTAACACCCTGGGAGTATACTGATGGTATATGATCAATGTAATGCCTCAGAGCATCTTAATGTATCACTCACCATTATTTTGAATTTAGATATGCTTTATTTTGCTTCTGTGACATTTTTTCGATAAAAAGTACCCACACCCCCTGCTTATGGCTTGGATGTTGGAAGATGAAACTAGATTTACTGATGTTTTTTAGACTCCAATCTCATGCACGCATAAAATTTCTGCTCCTATTGCTGTAAATTATTTAGAAGTCTCATCTATCTATTGCATAAACTCCAACACAACATGCTCAAAATTAACATCGCGAAAAGTTCTTAAAAGTAGAATTGAAAAATGAGTAAGAACCTTGAATATGATTCCATGATTCTCTATTTTTCCTCAACATGTATATTTTAGATTTGGAACTTCTAGAAGGTGTTGATCAATTATTGTATGCAAATTTGGGAGATACTTCCGAACTTAAATTCGAAAATATTGAAGATTCTCCAGATTCATCCACAAAGTTCACATTTAATATACAACCTGCCAGAAGAGTTCGATTTCGGTATCAATCGGAATTTAATGGAATATCAAGTAAAGCCAAAAGTGAACTTCAAGGCAGGTCAGGAGGGACAATTCCATCGGTTGAGGTAAAAATATATATATAACAGCATAAATAAACCAATACAATATGTTTTGCTATTACCTCAATATTTTTTATCTTAAAATGTCTTAGTTTATGTTCACTATCTTTGATTGTTTGTTGGCTTATTATACTTTATCTTACATACTTTGTATTAAGGAATATTCTTAATGTGTCCTGATTTGATGTATTTATTGTTTAGCTAAGATGTAACTATGAACGTGTTACATTTCGAGTATCATTAGTTACGGATGAAAGATGTGATCATTTCCACCAAATATATGATTCTGCTCCTAAACGTTCTGAGAAACCAGTGTTCGTTGACCAATATATATATTTTGAAAGTTATAAACCAGGTGGACATCATATACAAAGGTATGTTTAGTTACCAATTACATCATAAACAAATTGGTATTGTACTTGTTTTAATGGGTTATTGAATTTGTATTTTTTAGTTTGTCTAGCTTGGGAGTTTGGCACATTCTAAAGAAAGAATTCAACCAATATTACAAAATGAAAATGACATGTGAGTTAGTAGTTTAGGTTTATGTGCCGATATTGTATTATGTACATAAAATTAGTTATTCTTCCAAATATTTTCATTATATTAAGTTTAAAAAAATAATAAATTATCTATACATTTTTCTATTTAAATTATATTTAATTTTTCATTTTTATTTATAAATCTGAAACACGATTTGCATAATTGAAGTTATTGATAATATTAATTTTGTTTAATATTTTAGATCTAATTATTCTAAATAATTTATTTATTCAATTCTGATCAAGTTTACACATAAACAAGACATTAATCAAAAAGATCATGACTCCATTACCTATACATCAATTCAAAATAATGTAATATTAATTAATTTTTTACTTAAAAGTTTTTGATCTCATTTGAAAATTGTCACTGTATTATTTATCGTATCAATATCGCATAAATAATACAGTGACAATTTTCAAATAAGATCAAAAACTATTAAGTGAAAATTAATATTACATTATTTTGAATAATTAACGTGTACCTACAAGTTGAAAGTAGCATAAGTTTAACTGAGAAATTACTAATTGTATAAAAGAAAAATGCACATCAATTAGAACAAGCAAATTTAGAGAGCGGGAAACCGGATGGAAATGTGTGCAGCTTATCTAATAAACTACAGTATTGAGCAGCTCAATCAATACAACGTTTTCTTTTATATTTAGAAATGCAGCAATTTATATAATATTTTTAATTATTTTTGCTTAGGTTTAATAATTTTAATAATCTAATGTTTTATATTATGGACCCTAAAGTCCTATGCCCACACCAATCGCGACAGGCCTCGTTGAATACATACTTTTCAATTAGCCTATATTTACATTGTATACTTAGCACGACACTATGAAACTGAAGTTAAAATTTATCAACTTTTTCCGTGAACCCTCGTTACAAAATGTATTTTGTAATGCAAAGAGGATATACATTATATAGAAACATTGAGAGCTGACATTAATTTGTCAACGCATGACCCTCTCTTAAGTCGTGCTTGTGGGTATAGGCCTTTTAAAGTCTGATTAAGTTTAATAATCCATTCTGTAATAACCACAAATACATTAATATTTCGTGAAGGAATGAGAGAAGATTCAACATAGTAGGCCTACATATGTACACCACGGCTCTCCGGTATAATTAACTAAAACTATTAATCTGAGATTTTGCTAGCTTGATAACTTTTGTGTTCTGTAAAATTACAGATGATTTATATATTTTTAAATGCTAATGAATACAATGAAAAATTTCAATAGATTTATTTTATTATTTGCTAAGTTATTTCCTATCGATTCAAAATATTTTTAATACTTTTTGTTATCTTTTTGAATGTGTACGTCGAAGGCAATAAATTAATATATGTTGGTTATTGTATATGTTGTTCTGCTAACGTAACAAAACTTTATTTATAAATACATATGTAGATATATATACATTGTATCACTAAAATAGTTATTCGTTAAAACTGCAGATTTTGTGATAGTGTGTATTATTTCATTCAATAAATGTTATTTATAGCGACTGAATAAATGATTCACTAAAAACATTATTTCAAAGTATATTTGTGTGTTGTTGTTGGTTTTGTTGTAATTGTTGTTTCCTAATTATAGAGTTGAACACTCATCAAATAAGATAAACGGTTCTTTAAATTGAATTCAATTACAGATAAGCTATGTTTTTAATGTAGTTAATTATTTATTAAAGTCTTTCGAGAAGTTTTACTGATTCTATAATATATGTGTGATGATAATTTAAAATACATAATTTTATTTAATACATAAAATGAATGTTTAAAAATCCATTTCATGTATCTATGTTGTTATTTCAGTACGACGGGATTGTCATTTTTAGATTTATCAAATATTACAATCAATATGTCCAACTGAAAATAAAATAAAGCCAATATCTTATACTTTGATATATTATATATCGTTTTTACTATGAATTGTCAGTATATATAACATACCGTAGAATGTTACCTATATGTTTTTTGTAAATATGTGTCATTGTATGTACAGTTTGATTTTATAGTTAGTTATTGTTAGTGATCTATTGGCGATCGGTGATTTTGATGACGTTGGTTTATTGACATATTGCTTTAAAATGCTGTTTACTGTCTCCCTTTATATTAGTTTTTGTGTAGTTAGTTAATTTCTGTTTTTTCTTCTATTTATCATTTTAGCAATTCCAGACAATTTTTATGATGTCAATAAAGACAAGGTCAAACTATGTGTCAGTGCTTACGATTCCATTACCGGAATATTTATTGATACAACTTTTTCTGAATGCATTTTAAATGAGGGTAACTATAAGGGTGTTATTTATTCTTTATAAAAAAATTAATTTATATTATTTAATCATTAATGTTTTTAATGTATTGTTTTATATACATAGTTAATCGTATTGTTTACATTTTTGTTTGCTAATTGAATTTGATCTTATACTTTCAGGAAGTGATGAAGGTGCTTTGATTAAAATTGCATCCCATGCCCCATTACAGGCCTTGTCATCAGGCGAGCAAATGTTGATTGTTTTCAAAACAAAAGTTAAAATAGGTAAGTCCTCATACTACATTGACATATTTTACGCATTTTTACAGTTGTTAAAAGATGTACATGTTCTTGTTTTCGACATTTCAGATTCTCTTCAAGTAATATTTTCTTTTCAAAATGGAGATAAGGTTCCTGCTGTTATCACCAATAGATTTCACGGAGTGAGTTTAATTTTAAATTGGAACTTATATTTTACTCAAAATTTTTAGTTCGTGAATTATGTTATACTTTTAATAAATATTTAAAAGGCGGCATTACATATATTTAATTATTATTAATAAAATTTCAAATATTTTTTTCTGTTGTATTTTTAGTATGTCGTTTCTGAATATCGAACATATTAAAAGACTTTTAATATAGGTACAAAGAATATGATATCACATATTGGTAAAACATGGGTATACTATATGTTTAGCTAATGTAAATGGAAAACATTCCAAACTTGTAAACATAAGCATAATTAATTGTTAATTATAATTGCTTTTTAAGAACTTAATTTATTTTTCAATTTACACTGGATTTTACTTATGCCAGACATGCTTTGTTAAATTTAAGATCTAAAATTTTTTTTACCATATATAATTTATTCATAGTCAGCCAAAATTCATTTAACACTATTGTTTAATTAATTCCTCTTTTGATATAATAATAATAATATGTATGTATTTATATAGCGCTCCAAAATTAAATACATTGCCAGCAGCGCTGTAAATATGTGCTGGGAAATAAAATATTATGATTCCATTTTATTATATTTATATTAAATTGTAAGTAATGTAGTCTAAAAAATTGTGTTGGATTTATTTTTAAACATACCTTTTAATTTTACTATTTTAATATGACATGTAACATTATGTTCTACAGCATTCTATACTTTAAAGAGATATATCTATCATCACATATAGTGTGTAGGATACATACCAAAGTCCAATGTTGCCCAAATGCCTAGTGAATTTTTCAATCATATTTAACTCGTTTTTAAAATCGTTTTTCTAATTATTCAAGACCGCATAATTATATAAAATTATACTATAGATGTGTTTGACCACCTAAAAAATAGACATTACCTAAGTAACCTTAAAATTATTGCAACTAACAGAACGTTATTTATAGTTTTAGGCATAATTAGTTGTTTCATTGCTATTAAAAGCTTTATTTTTATCATCCTAAAATAAGGTTTTCTGTGTACTATTAATATTTCAACAAATATATTAAATCTACTGAATAATAATACATTCGTATATTTTGACATTTGTGAATTATTTAGCAAAATATTGTTTGACTTTAGAACATTTTGGAAATTAGAACACCTACGGTTAACGGTGGTGATTACAACTGTACATTCAGAGTAGAGAGAACTGATGATCCATCAAACTGTACCGAAGAACCATTTTACATTGCTAGTAATGATGGTAAGTTGGTGGATAATATTAGTGATGAAGTCACAGGAGAGAAATTTATTACGTGAACTTTGGTCCCAATATTTCTTCCGCTACAGTAAGTAGCTTTCGGAGTCACAGACACACGTCAGTAGAAATGTTGGGACCAGATTTCACTTAATGTTTTTAATTTCTGTGACTTCTTTGGTAATATTTTCCTATTGTATTTTGGACATTAAAAGTCTTACGTTGTTCTATTTAAAATTAAACTATTTATATGGGTATCTTTAGGTTAATGGTAGTTAGTTAGTGGTAATTTAAAATACACTTATAGAAAAAAGTGTTTTAGCACTAATACAAATATTTTATAATAATAAATAACACTTAACAATAATCCGACGTACTTATTTTACTATTTATTAGGCGCATTTGACCGCCGCTGCCATTTAAATATAACTGTAATAATTATGTGTCTGTAGTTCTGTTATATCTATGTTTGTACAATAAATAGGTATTGCTAACAATATGTTTAACGTTTATAAAACTATAATAATTAATTAGATATTGATCCCATCGAGACTGTTCATTTAATTGCACGAACATTTCCGCCTACCCATTTTTCTTAATCTATTTGATTGTTCTAAATGTTAGTGGTTTTCTATCTCATTAGTGTAATAATTTAAAACCAGAACTAATCTGTGTAGTTTGACATTGTCTATCTTGGATAAAGATAATGTGAGAAGTATAAGTTGGCCAAGGCAAGCATGTAGTTTTGTAATTTGGATTTTATCGATGAATCAGTTATTACATTTAACCAAATTTAGCAAGTTTTTATTCGATTTATTACCAATGTGACGTTGTTGGGAACTCTTAACTTCTATCAGTATAACCTGCATGTTTGTGGTGAATATAATATAGTCAATAATGAGTATCCGGTATTTCTTATCTATTTCAATATTTTCCATTACAAAGTTACCAAAATTATATTATTAAGAAACTTCCGTAAATATTATACAATTGTAATAATAATGTTATTTGAAAATCTTCGAAACCTCCGCAGATAAATGCACCTGAATTATTGCAACCCACGTGTGTGCTTATAAACAGAAAATCATTATTTACCAATTTATTATTTTAATTATATATTTTCTTTCTTTTTTGTTATAAAAGTTAGCATTTCTGGGTGACTTACGACGTCATAAAATATGATTCGTTGATACAATCTGTTTTAAACCTATGCTCCTTTTAATTGAATATTACCATTTTTGTAAAATTTGTATATTTGCAAACTGACTAACTTTTTTCTAGGAGGTCAATTTGTAATATCACTGTTTGTTGCCTTATTTTTGCTAAGAGTTAGTGGTAATTAAGTATAATTGTTATGAATAAGAAATTATAATCTATATTGTTTTGTATCATTATAATGCGTGTTTTTATCTGCTAAATAATTAATTTTCATTTTTTTTAAAGTTTCGGAACCAAAGAAAAGGAAGCAAGCATCAAGTAAAAGTATGTATTATAAATATGCTGTTCTATCCAATCATCTAACTATAAATTATTTTTGATTGTCCTTAATCTTTTATTATTCTGTATAATATGTCCATATACTGTATTATTATATAATATATAATTCCAAGAATTTTTACTCAACTAAAATATGCTATATTTAGCCTCAAATTTTGGATTTTCCACATTACTAGACACAAATTAATACAGTTGCATGGTGTGTCGCGTAACTAGTGCAAGTTATTTTAAGGCTTTTGCTTTTGGATTTTTTTTATTTACTGGTTTTTCGTTTATTTTATTACTTAAAGTGGAGGCAGCCGTTCCTTCGAAGCAATTGTATCGTGTCGCCGGGCACTACCAACCCTCCTTCGAGACAACTTCACCCTCCAGTTCCTCTTCAGCAGGTAACCAGCAGTTAGAACAAACTTGCTTTTTGACTACCGACTGCGGTACCCCTGCCCAAATAATGCTGCAGGACCAGACCGAGTCTGAGGTGTCCTCCTCCACCGTCAAACTGGAGTCGCCCGGAGTCGATACGGACAGGCCGTTCGCGTCTACGAATAGTGGTATTGTTGCCTCCTCTACCACTATTCAGCTCTTGGAAACAACCAAAATGAAGGATTCCTCCCAAGAAATAGAGGAACAGCGTAAAGGTAAGAGTCGTTGTTGTTTTATTGAATAATTTTCTTAATTAAAATAATGCAAATAGTATCAAGCGCTGTTCGAATTACTGCACATAAAGAAACCTTTTCTGTGGTGTCTAATAGATTAGTGTTCGATTGCCAATGTAACTGAAGCTCTTTTTCTAATATAAACAGAGTTTATAGTAATTTAAAAAATTTTATAAAAGAAGATCTCTTTTTAAAGTGGGAAAAACATTTTCTATTCTTCGATCAGTGATTCAGAACAATAGTTCTTTCTAAATTTCTTCTAAATAGTTACTAGAGCTATTCTTTTTTAGTTATCGAGTTAGTTTAACTGTAATATTTTGTTCCTCAAAATTAGGCATACTTTTTGCTTTTTAATATATCGGCGCTTAATGTAATACACGAAATAAATCCCCTTTTGAGTTTAATTTAGAATTTATTTAATTATTACAGCCTTCTTTTTTATATCATATTTTTAGAAGTCTAAACGATTCAGTAGACATAATTCAAACCAAAACAATGTTATCAGTTGAAATGCACATTATCTAGTATTCACATAAAATTGAGTAGATATAAGGAGCTTATTCATACTTGCAACACAGTGCTAGTATCTTTGTTTGTATCTATCTTAAAAAACATTGTAAAAGTATAGTCTTGGAATTTGGTTTCCTTAAATTCCTTCAAACTCTCTGATGTAATTTTATATTTAAAAATTGACTTTAACGTAAATCTAAAGTGTTATACATCAACTTATAAATAAGTAGACGAACAAATCAAGTGTAGATGCTATTAATCGATTGGTATTTTTCTGTTTCTCCGAACTTGACATTTGACAGCATTTTTGCGCCGCCTCTGCAACAAATCAATGTCATACACATATCGTCTCGGTCACAGGATCGCATTTGGCGTCCCCAATGACAAGATTGTCGACGATTTTCTGGAGTTTGTTCCTCATTTGCTCACTGTTGGGGACCAGCACGGAGATACGTGAGTCTTGCCACTGATATGCGATTAATTATAGCTATGTGTAGACTGCTTATTTCTTTTGAAAAGCACTGTACGAAGTAAAAGCTGTGTTATTTCAAAATGTTGTCTGTTAGATTTTATAAAATTGACTGTTGTATTAAAATTCAGAATTGTTTTTAAATTTGGTCAATGAGATTGTATTATGTAACGATCGAATAAAAATATTGTTATTATGATTTTTTCAACCAGAAAAAACGACTTGTTCGACTATCGTTATAGGGGCAGTGTGTCCAAATTAAGGTTCCAAACAGACTATAAACTTAATTGCAACCTTTATATCACTTTCTTATCTGTAAGATATCTCAGCTCTATACACATTTTCTTTAGTATGTTATTATTTAAATAACTTTATGTAACAAGTTTGTCTCATCCTGATGAATATATTATATTGATATAGAATAACTTAGAATATGGTTTTATGATATCTTTATAATTATGGAATTTCGTCCTAAAGAAAAATTCCAAAATGATATTTTATTAGTAAACAGAAACAAAAACTATTTCACAATAAACGGCATTTCATATTATAATGAAATTCGATGTTATATATACTACTTATTTATACTTAATTAATTCTTGTATGATTCATAACAATCTATTTCAAACAAATACTTTTTTCTTTCTATAATATAATTTGTGACTAATTTTTTCCCAATTACTGTGCAGCAGTTAAATAAATATTTTTATGCCCCAGTGGTTCAGAATTCTTAAATGGTTCATTAAACTATTAAAAATGACATTACGTATTTTTTGGAGAAAATGTTAATAAAACTAATATAAAGATTTGGTAAATGTACGTATTTACTATTATGATATTGATTTTAAACGTTTTTATTTGTATGCAGTACTGACTACTAAGAGTAGCAAATAGCAGTAATACAATTAGAAAATATTAAATTTGTACCTTTAATAATTATGATTTGCGCAACATGTTCACAATAGCAACTATTTATCAGTTTGGATTTTCCATACAGAGGTGTTCCTATTTGTTAATTTTGTTACTGGAAGCTCCAAAGACTAGCTAGTTAGATTGGTGCAAAAAATATTTCTTTCTGTCAGCACTGAATAAGCTTTAGATATTAATTTATTAGCTATAATTTAGAAACAATCATTTTAGAGTTTTAAATGTTCCGTTATGTTCTTGAAATTAATATAGATAGTTCCTTTCGAAAGACATTTATTTGGATAATCAGACTTATACGTCTGCACTGTTGTCTACTTTGATCTATTCTGCAATACAATAATATAACCCGTTATAATATGAATATTTTTCATTAATAGTAATGCTTAAGAATTAATTTTATATTTATTAAAGGCACCAGATCTGGTTTAACTTGTTCGCTTTAGGCATAAAAATATCGCTTTTGGGGACGATTTTACGATTTTTTAATAGTTTTTTTTATAATTACTAAGATTTTATTATTACTATTACGATTTTATATTCGTTTTGTGCCAATAGTCAGTAACTAATATGATATTTTGTTTGTTCTTACAATACGTACTCAAACCTTTTCATGGTTTCAATGAAAGACTCCTTAACTGAAGGCCCATAAATTGATACTTTTCAGAAATCAATACACACGTTTCTGAATTATCTATTTGTTAGGTTTGTTATTTTAACCGACAAATTTATTTCAAACGGCTGTAGTTAGGGAGGTGTAATTTCTGGAATTTGAGCACCAGGTATCTGATGGCGAACTCATTATTGGACCGCAGACTAAATTGTACTATTTTCCAGGTTCTGGAATTTTTTTAATTTGTTTTTTGATTTCCAAAAAAATATACATCATAACATACGTCACTATATAATATATATATAATTGTGAACGGCGAGCTGTATGGTATTAAAATGTGGTTTTCTTTTAAAATGAAGAGTAGTACATTATGTTTCTGTATTTTAACTTTTAATATTTCAACATTGATTTAATTAACTATCTTTAATAATACATAGTACTATCATTATAGTTTTACTAAGTTAACATTTCGGGCGCTTATCGGTTCAAATAAGTACAACAATCTCTCCCGTTGGCTCCAGTCCGCTGCATAACGCGATCCTCAAGGAACAGGAACCCGCGGCCCGGCGACTTATCGGTCTTCTCGTCAAACACAGCAGTCGGCATCTCAACAAGATGAACAACTCGAAGCAAACGCCGCTGGTTCTGCTGCCCCACTGCGACCTCTCGGACGATTTGGCCGAACTGTTGCTCTCGAGTGGCGCCAAGCTCGAGCTGACCGATCGATTTCACAACACAGCCATCCATTATGCGGTTCGGAATAAGCGGACGTCCCTGCTGAAAGTACTGCTCAAATTTGGTGGGTGTCGGACTGTGTGCTGCTTTTTTAATAGAATAAGAAGTTCAACTGAGGGAGAAATATTTTTTTTATCTAGACTGGGATGATGGATAGTAACTGAAAAAGAATGGATATGTATTTTAGATTTGCTTATATTATGGTGAATATTTATATAGGAAAGTCGTGGTTTCCTTCCAGAGACTCTTAAGCTTTCTATTATTTTGTAAGCCATGACGATTAAAATGAACCCAATTACGGAAAAGAATCTCAACAATAATGATATAAAACAATGTCTAGAAATAACTTGTTCTATAATAGTATATGTGACTTTGCCTAAGTTTGTTAATTTTAAAATTTTAAGTGGTATCGTTGACTCAATTTATAGCTTAAATATGCACGGTTTGTATCAAATATCTAGGAAGCTATATAATCACTATCTAATTCATGTTCAGTTAAAAATGTGTAAACGTCACAAAATGTAATATAATGCAACATTGTATAACATTATAGATAGCAAATTGCATTATTCGTGTGTTTGCTCGTGATATTTCATAACTTCATTGTAAATGTCAAAAATCTGTGAAATTTATATTGAATAGTATTATACTATCCTTAAATAGACAGAATTGTACATTTTAATGATATATTATTCTGATTGGTTGTATATGTATAATTCTGCTTTACTCTACAGATAAGATTTATTTATCTACCTACAAGCTGAAACGTTGTATATTATTTTCTATAATTGTACGTCTTTTATCCGAAAACTATTTTTTCCCCTGACTATACTTGTAGTTTGTTAGGGATAACACGACACGCAATAGCAGTTCCATAGTCACATAGTGTTCAGTGTGATAAAAATAATCGTTATGTTTTTTCGAAAGTATATTTATGGCTTTTATTTTGTTTTATTACATTAAGTTCATAAAATTCGAAAAAATACTAATTTCTATGTGTTTTGGCTATACTCATTTTTAGCACAAGGCGAAACGTCGTGTCGTGTATAATTACATACCCAATATAATTAACGTTTTCACACACGCATTTCTTGTTTTTAGTAGTATTACTAATTTTGTGAGTCAGAGATTTCCTTGTTATGTGTTCTAAGAATTGATGTAGAGTATGGATGCTATTTATAGCGTACGTCAAAAATGCGTAATGATCAATTATAGGTAGTCACGTAGGTTGTATTATTCAGTAGAAAGTTGACGTCCAAATGTAGTTAATTTACATCATCTTCACGAGAAACCACTTATAAAGGATCTCATCTGGTTCCGTCTGGTTTCGTGTGCTTATAGAATAACTATTTTCAATATTTAGAAATATAAAATATGACGTATGTTAATTTTAAATATATTTCGTACACTTAATATACTTACATAATGTACATATACTTCATTTTTTTTATTAGAACGGTATTATGTATTTATTCTTTTAAATTATATAATTTATTTAAAAAAATTAAAAATTATACTTTAATAAAATGTTTGTTCTATTTAATAAATATACGTTGAACAAATTTGAAACACGTGTTTTATCAGCAGTCTTTTTATTGCGGAGCATTTTTCAATTTTATTTATTATTATTCATAACATATAATTTGCTATATAATTACATTTATTAGGGCCATTGGTAAGGAAGGGTGAGTAAAAATTATACATAGTCTATTTGTTTTATCATCTATAGCGTAAAATAGTTTACATTTATTTTTATTAAAAGTTGATGGTATGGTTTAATTTATATTGTGTAATAAACATTATAATGATATCCGCACGTATTGTTTCAATGGAAATATAACATTGTTGTGCCTGTTAAATTAGTTTTCTCAAATTCTAAACACTAGATTTATTATATGAATTAGATGTTACAACGATACTATTTTAATAATGAAGGTGTTTTGTGATCGTAAAATTTTATCATTAGAAATGTTTAATGGATATATCCAAATCTATAAAATTACTGACTTTTGACAAAATGATGACGTCGTTAAGCAAATATATTAAAATGTTGAACAGGTGTTGTTGGAAACGTGTTAAAAGTTGTAATTAAACAGTAGAATACTTTTTAGTGATTTTTCGATTGGTTGTTTTACTGTTAATATATCGTTCATGGTAATCTTAATGTTTTTTCTTTTTATGACTAAAATGATAGGGGCCTCTACTTACTAAGGGCCCTTACTTATAACTATTTTTATTGGGAGTTCGAACGTATTGTCATTACTTATTCTAATGTATTTCAGTATTTAGAAATATCAAATATTATGTTGTTATTCATATTTTTATCACGCCATACGATTATTGTTTGTCCTTTATATTAATAAAATGATGAAATTAATCAAATAATAAATTGCTGAGATGTCGACCTTAGCCCCAAATACTTCAGTGGTAACATTTAACATTGCTTTGTAAAAAAACTTCGTGGCATTCGATAGCGAACACAATTTGAGCCCCACCCCTCAACCCTGTCCACCAAAATACCCCCACTACAGTGATATCACGAGGGCAGCAGGAGCTACTGGCCTCCTACGACATGAGTCATCAGTCTCCAATCCACTACGCCGTACTGGCTGACAGTGTTGATTGTCTACAAACTCTGATCGAAGCGGGAAGTGATGTCAATCATGTCACCAAGGTCTCCCAAGAGACTCCTCTGCATCTGGCCGTCACCTTCAAGCGGGTCGCCATTGTTGAGCTCTTGTTGAACCACCCCAATGGTAAGACATGGTTCTTCTCTAAAGTGAAGATGCTTTTTAATTTAATATTACTGTCAGGGTGGTATTCGCTCTTTATTTAAAAGTTGAAACTCGTCTATCACGTTTAGCACGAATTACTATGATTTTACCACATGATAATTCTTATGTTGAAAGTATTATCAATATGTTACCTAATATAGTTACCAAGAAAATAAGTAACTTTCTCCTGACACGATAAATTATTTAGTTCCTTCAAATAGCAATGTTAGTGCAAAAAAAATTATATTAGAGGAAATGCTGTATCGTATGTGAACAACGTTTGAAAGAAAAGGCAAGATTTCATGTAGAGCAAATAAGAAAATAACTCGAATAGCAAATTTTGGAGCGCTTTGAAATACAGAAGAAAATTGTATAAGAATATCAGTTAGAACTTGTGCTACACAAAAAGAAATGTCGAAAATCCATGAAGAAGCTAGTCTGCAGTTTAAAGAAAGGGATAATCAATTTTAAAAAATAGGTTGAAAAACTTTTACAAACTATGTTAAAACAATCGGCTATTGTGTTCAGATGTCTACAGAGATAAAATTCCACTACTCGTACGTAGTACATATTATATACAATCAAATTCCAGCCAAATAGTACACAAAATATTTTAAAAATTATTATTATTATATACATAAAATTAGTAATACTTTTATGGTAGACGTACAGTAGTAGCAGAGTCTCAAATGAAATCCTATTTTCTATAATTACCTTCACAATTATGTGCATCTTTTCTTGTTATTTATCTCATTTGTTGCTTTTTATAATTTCAAACATGTTTTTTAGAGAAAAAATTTGGGGATATTAAACATTCTTTTAAAAAATATTACAAATCACCCTTATCTTCTATTAAATAATAACTATATCACCATCAATACTTTTTTTTATTAATTACATATTTTTTGGTTAATGTGTTCATGTTAATTCTCCTCCCCTAAAGTGAATATCGATGCGGTGACCAGGAACGACCGCTCCCCACTGCGTATTGCAATCGACT
>JAUZND010048689.1:0-19839 GCA_034780555.1 Coelogynopora nodosa | reverse complement strand
ATACCCAAGAAAAATCTTTATTTCTTCCTTACTTTATATCTTAAATTACTGGGTATGGCCAACACAACAAAACAATTCCTAATTACTTTTATACTGTACTTCTGCATAACATAATCAGCTTTATTAGTGTGTGAGCGCTATTTATTGCTTCTTGACACATAACAACAATATGTCGGCCGGTTTTTCATGTAACGTTTTTCCCCTTTTCAACTGACAAAAAACTTCGATATAAGTCACTATAGTAAAGCCCGTGCCTACAGTATATTGAATTCACACACACCCACCTGTGCAGCCCAAGGCGTTGCCGGTGTAGGTGGAGCCCAACTACGACAAGGAGTCGGACAGGGCGGACGTGATCACCCGGTTCATCACGTCTCTGGACGCCGAGGTGAAGAACCCCAACTTCAACCTGCGTCTGCGCTTCCACGACAAGAAGATGCTGCAGGAGTTGGGCCTGGACGACGGGGAGTCGCTAGAGTTCGATCTCGACATCTACAAGGCCAACGAGCAGGACATCCCCGATCTCATCCACAACTTGGTAGGTATAGGGTGTGGGAGGGAGGGAGGGAGGCGGGGATAGCGGTTGGGAGTGGGTAGTTCGATTCTGGCTGTTTTTTTTAAATGTAACAATACGCTGATTTAAACACCTAAGTACTCAACTGGCAGTATAAATAAATATATATACAGGGCAGTCAATTGTGTCCTGGAAATCCTGAAATAATCCAGGAAAAATTATGGAATTGTATTACGAAAATCGATCGGCTGCCCTGTATATTATATCAGTATAATTAAATGAAATGAATGAGCACAATTGTGTTTATTGACAATGGGAATGTGTGTCCTAATTTAGTTGTCTTTTGCTCGGGCTCTTTGTTCATAATACGGTATGGTGTTCTGTATTTTCTGTGCATTGCAACTACATATTATTTTGTCAACCCTTTTAATTAAAAAAATGTTAATTATATTGTCTTATAGTTAAATCATAGTTTACTGTCCTTTTCAGTATCGAATTAACAGTTAGTTTTCTGAGTTGAAACTGAATGTATTGAAACTTTGTACAGACTGGTTGATACCAGTTAGAAACAGGTTGATCTAAGACTATAATACTGAGAAAGATTATCGGGATATCATATAAAATCGGGACAGATTTAGACAAATCAATCAATAATAAGTATGGATATTTAGAAATATAATATCGTTTTATTACAAAACCGTAAAAGTCGTAATTCACAATTTTAACTATGATTATTGGTAGATAAATGTATAAGTCAAAATGAAATGTGTTTTATAAGATTAGACGGCAAAAATGAGCTAAACACATCCAAGAAGTATAATCATACTGGTATGTCAAGTCTGATTTATATGACGTAAATAAACTGAAGTTTTGATACGCTAATCAGACATGTTACACTGATTGGTAACACCCAGAAGTAACCTAACCCCACATCCCCCAATCATCCCCACACCGTTACTTCGAAACCATTTTCTGTCATCAAGAGAGAACAGCAGCTGTTGTTACACTATATTGAATCATCGGTCTTCCAGCGGCTCGAGTACGAGGACAAGCTGTCCCGTGTGTTCGAGAACCCGAAACAGACGGACAAGAAGATCGTGACCAGCCATCTGGACCGACTCTTCACCAGCATCCGCCTGCAGATGCAGTTCCTGGTCAAGGTGTTGCTGGGCCGCCGGTGGTCCGCCACTCTGGCCCGCCTGGTGGCCGAGGACGCCAAGGAGGGCGGGTTGCCGGGCGACGAGGTCGAGATGAGCAACCACTTCAAGGTGATTCACGGGTTTACGGTTCTGGTTCAGTCGTATAGCGAGCTGATACTGCGGGTACCTTGTGAACGGCCAGTTTGTGTCAAGTTTTCTTTTAGTTTAGCGCTAATAATATGTTCATACTACTTATCTAGTTCATACTACTTATCTAGTTCGTACTACTTATCCAGTTCATACTTATTATCTAGTTCATACTACTTATCCAGTTCATACTACTTATCCAGTTCATACTACTTATCCAGTTCATACTACTTATCCAGTTCATACTACTTATCTAGTTCATACTACTTATCTAGTTCATACTACTTATCTAGTTCATACTAGTTATCTAGTTCATACTAGTTATCTAGTTCATACTAGTTATCTAGTTCATACTACTTATTGTATATTATCTCATGCTAGGTTACCGACCACTTTAACTAACTCAGAATAGCTGAACAATTGCATTACGTTTGTAAGCCACACCAGATTTGATTGATCAATGGTGGTCTATGTCAATTTTTTTCATTTAACACTGAAATAATTAATAGTTATTTTCAAATTAAAACAGAAGAAAAGTGTAAATTACGATAAATTTTGGTTAAACAAATAATTTAATTTCTTTTTAATATATCAGCCATGTTAGGGCAGAACTCCACAGATTAATTATGTTTCATTTAAATAGTTTTTTTTATACTTTTATAATAATTGATTCACTTAAAAAAAATTAAATTATAAATTAATCATCGAAAAATAATTGTGGAATTCCTATTATTAATTAAATAACTTTTTATAGGTAAGTAGCTTTATAAATTAAATAAATGATTACAGAATTAGAGAAAATAGATCAAGCTACTATGTTTTGCCTTATTACGGTAGGTATTATAAACTATAATGTTTTCTCATTAAGATATAACAATAATTAATGACCTACTTAAACAATGACCTACTTTAATTGTATCATTTTATTCACATCTAACATCTGCGTTTATATTTGATACTAGTGGTATTTTATATTTTAAACATTTTATTATATTATTAAAATATATATTTAAATTATAGTTTAACTCTAATATTTATATTATAGTTTAACTTTAATATTTATATTATAATGAGATAAATTTTCAATCAAACAATTTATTTAAATATTTCAGACATGACATATTTAGCATAGTTTAAAGCAATTTCGATGGTGTGCATCTTGAACATGTGCCAATCTTGTTCTAGACTCACAAATTTATAATAATGCGTACTAAGTGTGCACCCGGGTGCATCACATAACCAGTAGAATACAGCACGAAATAATTAATGTCATGAGCATCCAGCTATACAAGATAATTTGTAACTCAGTTTACAAGATATTAATTTAATGATATTAGAGTTTAGTTTTCAGTTATACTGACTATTCTGTCTGATTGATTATAATCAATGTTCAATTATAAAATATCAATAATTACTGATATTTTGTAATTAAACCTTGTAAATGAACAACATATGTATAAGGCATTTTGATGTAATACAGTATCTAGTATATATTTCATTTAAAGAAATTATATTAAGTTTAAAATATATGCCCACATGTCGGAGTAGTTGATCCGTTGCTATGCATCCTCACAACACACACACAACATCAAAATTGTGTCTCGTCACCTCAAGGTCATCTCCGAGTACAAGACCAAGTGGTCCCGGGCCAAGAAACTCCTCGACAGGGAGATCGAGACCCACCGAGCCATTGTCGTTGCCGGCAGTTACGGCGGCAATCAGGTGACCGCTGTCTCGAGTGACAACGCAGCGGGTGGTATCTCCGCCGTTGGGGGTGGAGGTGGTGAGGGGCTGTCCGCGCTGGACGAGTCCGGTATGGTCGCCTTGGATACGGTGGTCACGGGGGAGATGGGTGGCAATCAGGACTCCATGTTGGAGAGTGAGTCTGGGTTGGGAGAATGAGGAACCCTTTGGAATTGATGGGAGCCGATGTTGAACCACTGAGAAACAACGAGTTCTATTAATGAATTTAAATTTTTTAACGCAGATGATATAAAAGTTTAAAAGACAATTCGTATGGTTTTAATTGGGTTAATCAAGTTTTAAACTAATTCAATATTTTTCAAAAACGATGACAATCTTAGATTAACTAAATTGACTTTTCTCGCGACGCTTCGCTATCTTGAATACTTTGTAATTATTGCTTTAAACTTACTATACGACAAATTTAAACCATCTCTCTTGTATTATTTTTGGTCTCACTTTTAGGGTGACACTACTTAAAAGTAATATAAAGATTTATTTTTTTATCCATTCACGAATGTTTGGATCTAATTTTTTCGATAACTTTTAATGTTTAAAATTATTGTCGAAAATCAAAAGTGTCATTTTAAAATAGCCCATAACATTTTAAAGAATTAAGTAATTATACACAATTTATACTTTTATACCCAAGAATATGTGCATGTGTACCCAAGCATCCATGGTGTCGACCACACTATCCTCACACTCCGGCCCTCTCAGACCAACCCGTCTACCCGTTCATGGGAACCGGCAGCGCCCCACTGGCCGGCCAACAGGTCTACGACTTCAACGCCTTCAGTCAACATATGGCCGCCTCCTTGCAGTTCCAGCAGCAGCAATTGCAGCAGCAGAAGTTTATGGGGATGCCGTATCCCGCACTGTCGGGCGGCTTCAATATTGTGCACCCGGTTGTCTCGTCCCCAGGCCAGGTAGGGGCTGCAGCAGGAGGACCGACGTCGTGTTGTTGTTGAGAGGGGGGGGGGGGGGGTTGGTTTGTGTTTGCTGCACTGTGTGTAATTAACTCAACGGTTTTGTCTTTGAAGTCTATGAAGATAGATAGACAATGTGAATTTATAATCATTAAAATCGTTTTGAAATAGTTCACAATATAATTATTATGAAAATATGTTTCTTTAACGATTTATGTATTTTTATATTTTATTTACACGATTTCACTATTTTTAAGATAAATAGTTTGTGGGTCAATGTTGTTCTCGCTACTAATGTTTTTATCAGATTTACGTATCTGCTTCATATTTTTGATAATATAATAGGTGCGATTGATGAGGTACCGTAAATCTAATACAATAATCTGTGTTTTATTTAATTTAAATACAATCATTTTTATGATTTTTTATTGTATAATTCAATTATTTAAACATAGTTAAGATTCGCTTTAAAAAAATATTATTGATTGTGTTGTAATAATATAATCCCTTTGATTATAATATAATGAATTGTGCGGCCTGTGATGTGATGCCAAGTCTCTATATTGGCTTTTTCTTGTTTCAATTCAAGTTTCTGGAGAAACTATTGTTTAACTATTGTTCTGGCCGTGCTAAAGAGCCTCTCTCACTCCAGACTCTCCAGCCAACGACACCCACATCCTCCCCCCTCCCCCCCCACCCGAACAGGCGGCCAACCAGCAATACGCGACTGTGTTTGCGATGCAGCCGAGCGGCCAGATCGTCCCACTGGGCTCGCAGATGCTGACCGGAGCCTCCCCACCCCTTCCACCTCAACAGCAGATGGTTATCGCATCGTCGCTAGGAGGGGCAATGCCCCCCTCCCTCGTCTCCATGATGATGCCTTCACCGGGCGGTCTGGTCCATCCGCAGCAACACTCCGCCATGGTGGTCGCAGCGACACACTCCTCCTCCTCTGCCGCCGCCGCCGGCTCAGCTTCGGCGTTCCTTCAGCAGGTGCAGCAACCTTCGCCGCCTTCGCAGCAGTCTGGCATTGTTGCTCCCATCGCTTTGCAGGCGCAGGCGGGACTTGTCAATCTGGCAGGTAACGGTTGCTGCTCGTCTTGTATCTTTAGGTATTTACGAACGGTAGTGTACGATTTTATTACGTACGATAGCCTAGCATTAGGACGTACCCATAGCTACGTACAGAATACTATGGTTATCAGGTGCAAATATGTTATGATGTAAGTACAAATTATGTGTAGATACAAAATACGATGCATATTTTTGTTCTGACATTATATTGTCTTGTTGAATTTATATTTTATTTTAACTTGTTTGTGTGAATTAAATTATTTACATAGCCGATCGCGCGAATATTTAATTCGTTTAAAATATCTATTTAATAGACGTACCTACAAATTATATTATAAATAATTCTAGTAAGTATATTAAACATGGAAGTGGTTCTTGATTTTAATGATATTATTATTATTGTGCTGAGTATAAAACATTATACACTAGTTCTATTTTAATTTCCCTTTGTTCCCGTTTTAATCTTTTAATGATATCTGCACAATTCCCAGTCTCTTTTTATTGACTGTCACGATTTTGCACATTATTAAGTTGGCATAAGTTAGATGAAAAAAAAGATAATTCAGTTGATTATGTTATTTGTTATTAAAACTGAGCGGTGTTTTCTTTTCTTTCACAGTATTCTTATTTTGCTGAATTTAATAAGTTATGTACCATGTTTTGAATTGAGGATTCTTCGTTCATTATTATTATTATTATTGAAGGAAAACTTTCAATTAATTACTGCTTTACAAGCTGTTCGACTTATATTTCTGTTCTTACCAAAATCTACTCACTGCATTTGACTATGGTTGTTTTAGCGCTGAATCAACCAAATTTGATCGAACTCACACTTATAAAAATATTATTCTGTTGGCTGTCAATGTAACACTTTCCATGTCGGTAGGTTATCAAACCGTAGAACTGTTTTAAAAGACGGTAATATTGGGTTTCAATTTGCAACATTATTATGTTAATTTAATGTTTTATAACACAAACGTTTGCAGAAAAAGCACTATTCTCTCGTGTTAACAGTTTAATTCAACACATTTTCAACATATCGCAATAACGACATAATCATGTTATATAAATATAAATATGCAGTAATACCGACTAGGATTGTGAATGTAGAAAGTACAGATTCAAACATACTTGTGGTAGCTACTCATAACTATTTGATTAATAGTAAAGTCTTTTATACGAGTATATGAGAGTGTACAAATAATAATGTGTCCAAAAGGTGTCCATATTCTAACTGATAACGTGGCTAATCTTCCTGGGCACAGGTTATTGCCCGGTTATGGGTCAATATCAGACACGCGCTAGGCGGCGGTATGGTAAGTCATGATCTTCTATATGTGCTGGGCTGATCAACGGTTATTAATTTGGAACATTTCTGGTGGATTAATTTATATTGGTGCATAATACAGTAGTACATAATAATATACAGGTAACTTGTGGACGGTCGCTTATACTTAGAAACTGCTGCAATGGAAATAAACTTAGTATAATTTATTATTGGTACACGTCTATAGGTTAGGCTATACTTGTTTATGCCATATTTCAAATCGTTTGTTCTTTATGCCATATAATGATACATTTCCTAGTAAAAAGGAGACAACACCTCTAGAGAATTATCTAATTAATTATTAATGAGCTTGCACGTGTTTTTCGGCTAATCGATCGCACTCCCACGAGGCTGCAGAGTAATAATGCAATTATATTGTATTTACGACGTAACGACGCGCATCAAACGATTTCTCTTCAACACAGGAAGCGTAATATAAACGTCTTTTGCATAATAAGTAGCTGAGATGTTTCTCGTTGAAATCTCATTGTGTTTTAAATAGTATATACAGTGGCCTTTTGCGCTTCACATAGCTAGCTCAGTGTGTGGTCGAGGGGAATTTGACTGCGAGCTATGTAGCTAACAATTATGTATAACATAATTGAATTCTGTTTTCTATTAGTTTGAATAGGAGAGTCGAGATAGGATCATCTTTGTAAAATGATACAGATAAAGTTAGAGGCCATAACTTTCCGTGTCTGTCAAGCAGGTTTATATTTTAATTAAATGGTATTTTTTGGTATGTGGGCAGAACTATCTTTTTTATGTAATTGGTAGTTCATTAACTTTTGTCAAGAATAAATCACATAGGCTAGTTCGTGGAAGCTTCAATACGTTTAATTGTGGTTAGCTTTCTATGGAACTCTTTCTACCTAAACTATGGTTCTCAGTGATGTTTTTATGTACTAATTCAAAGTCGAATTTTATGAAACTAGTCAAATTATATAATATATTTTGTGGATGTCTGATCGTTTCAGTTCGATCATAATCATTTTTCTTTAGAATAAAATGACTACGATATATTGCGTTACATCGATTTTTCTAAGAAAATGTACTCTATAATATCATTAGTAATATAATATTGTTATAATACAATTATGCATTCCTTCTATAAAATAGCTAACTTTATCATACTATTGTCTGCAATGGTGTTACTAAATATAGTTCCTCAAATTGATAACGTAGCATTGAATATCTCATTAGATATTGAGGTATAGCTAGAATTGCGTTTATTTAATTATTTTTGCAGACTGAAACTTGACTTTCGAATCGCAGTTGTTGTCTAATGTAGATTGTTCCGTTATATCGGATTTTTATTTGCAAATTGATTGTTGCGCTTTTCAACTTATCTTAATTGTGTCTTTAGGTGTATTTAGGTGTCATTGATTATTGCAAGTTTTATACCTTTAAGAAAACGAAGCTTTTTATTTTTGACTAATTAAAGCTTGATTCTTAGAGCTGTTGGTATCGTCTGATTGATTTACTTTATTGATTATTTATTATTTGCTCTGATTTGCTTAGTAGTTAAATATGTGTTTTGTGTAATATGCAGTTTTTATTGAAGAATGTGCTATTTCTGTATTATTATATTATTATTTAATTTGTTGTTGAAAATGACATTGTTATTGTATAGTTTATGCTTTTCTTATTATATCAAAAGAGAGGATGGTGGGAATAAAAATAGTAAACAGGCCTATCATAATATTTGACATAAATTACAAAGAGGTTCCACTAATGGATATTGAAAAGAGATAGATACTGAGTGAATACAGCCTATGCTGGGAATTAATATATTAATATAAATCGTAGGTTCTATTTGATAATGACGAGAAGTCATCTTATCCAAAATAATGCAATATCCCACCGCTCTTATTTGGTACACCAGATTAGATATAAATTATAAACTATTTATATATTTTTAGTTAAACTTATAAATAAACTTATATAATAAAGTTTAGCTATATATATTATAATTTAGTCTAGTCTACTATTATTTTCATTCTATATATTTATTGTATTGGTTTTTACTTTTGCAGTTGAAGATGGCTTTCAGGAGTTTGAAACTATTTATTCTTCTCAAGAGGTTGGTAGCATATTTTAATGTTACTATATTGATATTATGTTAATAAAATAAGTTTCAGCTTGTAATGGAATTATAATTAAATTATATTAATAAAATGTATATAATTGCTTTTTTCTTTCCTTATTTAATCAATAATTATAGTTGTCATTATATTACTGTGATTAGTAACACATCAGCGATATTATATCATCAGCATATTATCAGTTTGCCATTTGCAATCAGTAAATTATTAAATATAATAAATATAAATAAAATATAAATTATATTATTCAAAATGTAACTCATTTTAATATTTTTTGTCTGTACAATAGATCATATTTTTTCAATTATATTATTAATAAAAAAGTTTTATTGATTTGTGAAAAGATTGTTGAAACCTGATAACCGAAATAAGTCAAACAACTAGTATAGGCTATTGTTCAATTAATAATACTATAAGTATTGGGTGTTTGCAGAGCGAATCAAACGGGATGACTACCCAGCCGACCAATCAGCTGCCGCCACAGACACAACCAACTGCTGCTGCCGGACAACTCCAGCCAATGGGAGCTCCTCCCACTCTACCGGCCACCGGAGCCGCCTCTGATGGGACCGTACCGCCGGGAAAGGTAGGGGATGGTAGCTCTATCCTTTATGAAAATATTCTCTGTTGCTTATACAGTCATTGTTCAGTTGAGAGTAACGGCGAGCATGTCAATATTTGTATTTCATTGTTGGATTAAATTGGCGTTTTTTGCGGCCCGTTTTCCCCAGTTTGAAAGCACTATAATAAACACGTTGATATAATTCATTTTCGATAACAACCATTCATTTCATCTGCATTTTACTTCATCATAATTGC
Organism: Coelogynopora nodosa; assembly: GCA_034780555.1. NCBI lineage: Eukaryota > Metazoa > Platyhelminthes > Proseriata > Coelogynoporidae > Coelogynopora > Coelogynopora nodosa. Next base: position 10,042 of record JAUZND010048689.1, on the reverse strand, counting down.
TAGTAGTTTTGCCTTCACACCACCAGTAACCTGCATTATATATTATTTTTGTTTTCAGTTAGCTTTGAAAGGCTATCAATGATTTGGCTAATACACAATTTTCACCCAATAATGTCAAATTGCATCACATTCAATAATTGTGTCTTACCGAATATACTAAATACTAATTGATTTATAGGTGTGTTTCGTATTTAATAGATCCTGGCTTTGTTGGTTGCGTTTTATAGTCCCCCCCCCTCTGCCTGAAAGCCCAATTAAAGTGTTCACTAATTTTTGCAGTATGTTGTAATGTCGTTCTCAGTGGAACCTGTACATTTCAGTGGATTATTAAAAATAGTAAAAATAGTATTTTTTGTTCTTTTAACTTTCTTAATAGGTCATATTAATACGAGCTGATAGAAGTGTATATATTTTCGAGTAACTAGACTTTGCCCTTGTTTGTTACTTTGATTTTTTTAATCGACAAAATCTGTTTTTCTTTTATTAGTTCTCTAATTTTAGTGTTACCTTTAACAAACTATGTTTCTATAATTTTTGTCCTTTGTGTATCTATTTTCTAGCTTACTTCATTGTACTTATTGTTTTACTGTTTTTTTATAGGGCATACATTTTCTATGTAAGTAACAGTAATGTTTCTGTAGTTAACGTAGCCGAAAGCATGGCGCTTATCGTATTATATAGGTTCTCTTAGAAAATGAATGAACGTACCTATAGTTTAAATTAAGTTTTGTTATAAAAATTGTATTTTGTTTATTTTGTATTTTATCATTAGTTATATTTTTTATTGAATAGTATTTTAATATTTACTATTATATAGGCCTACCTCATTCTATTGCGTTGCAATTTCAAAAACGTAAAATGTGTATTCTTAATTTCAACGCATATTACAGTTGATATGTAGTTATTAACTTAATAATGAATGATAATATGTCACAGACCTTTAGATATAAAATTATTAATCCCAAATTGTAAGAATTTAAAAATGTATATTGCACAGTTCGTTCACTATTTTATTCCGCAAATCTCAGTGAACTACTTTTGATTTATTCATTGATTTGTCAAAGGCATCCGTCGAAAACACTTCTTCCGTAGCTCTCTCTATCTTTCTCTCTCTCTGTGTTAACCCACCTGAATTACACCGAGGACGGTAGGCCCACAAATGTGACTCCCTCTGAGAGCTCTCTCACCACCGCAACCCCCCACCCATCCACCCACCACCCACCAGGACTCCCCAGCCGCTATGCACCAACAGCAGCGTCGCCGAAGTGAAGGGCACCCTGTTTTCTCGGGTGTGCCGATTCCCCCGGCCCACGTTATGGGTCATACACTGCCGGGGAATGCTGCCGAGTTACAGTCCGTGCATAATCAGATGTCACGGGCCAAAAAGGGCTATCTTGAGGTTAGATGGTGGCACGGGGCCGGAGGGAGCCAGTGTGCCTTCTAAAATAGAGACTGGATCTCGATCACTGTATTTTATGATTGGGCTTGGTTATTATGGATGCTCTAGAGCGACAAAAAAGCTGCAACTGCTCTCTCTAGGTTGTTTATCTCGTGCTTCGCTGTGGATTATGTGTTTTAAGACCCTTTTTTTTAGTAATTATATATCTCTGTCACTTTATTTCTTAAAACCGATTAGTTTCTGCATGGTTTGTGTGTGGTCTACACCTATTTCGTAGTGAGCTTTGTATTCTGCATTCTTTCATATTTATTAATCATTGGTAGTAGTGGCTGTAGTGGTGCCTACCTATATTACAATATGGTTTCAGTACACGCTTAAATGTTTTATTGCCCCTTTGCTTTCGTTCTAATTATTATCATATTATATGTACAGTGTTGTGCTTTTTAGTGGACAGTTTATAATTCTACCGCCGAATATTTTGCCGAATTGATATTTATTGCTTGTTGACGCAGTAGCCTTAGTTACAGGAATCGATTTCAAAAGCAAAGTTGCTGGTAAGTGTCCTCGCTTTGGAAATTCAGAGATTCCTGGATTTGACATAAATGACGTTGTTGACCGGTTTTATTAACAGCCTGGGTGGAATTGATTGAAAAACGTATGTAACTAATACGTTCACATCTCTGACGCTAATTTTTCCACAATATAATGAATGTGTAGAGACATCTAGAAATTTATTCCGAACTCGAAACAAATATATTATCGACCCGGAGGCTATGATTATCTTGTTCAACTGTCGGGATATTTTCGGACATTTTCGTTATAAATCATTGTGTGATACTTTTGTTTAATATTTCACGAGAAAGCAATATGAAAAATGCAAACCAACACAATAACAGCTGCAGCTGGTGTCCATAAAGTCACGCACAATATAAAAAAATTAAGTTTCGAGAAAATAACTTATTATAAATTAATCAATATTCACTGACCTTCTTGATAATCGTGGCATTTAGACTAAATCTATATCAGGTGAATGAATAAACGTACAAATGTGAAAGTAGTTACTTTGCTTAAATCCTGCGCATAGTCAGTTAGTATTTTGTTTATGTGTAACATCAGTTATCTGAAACAATCTGATTTTGCCAAATGAAGAATAAGTTATCACCTAAATTGATCACAAATGACAAATAGTGACATAATTCAATGAGTAACTCAACCACTTTTCTGTAATGGGTCAGTTACTGGTGAGTGGAAGAAGTGGGGGGATGTTAAACAGACTCCTCTTTATAGTTTTATACTTCTTCTGGGTTCATTAAAATGGTTTGATTTACACGATGTAATTGCTTATTTGAAAGAGTTAGTTATTTAGAAATACACCACCATCACTTATTGTTCAATGCAATGAAATGTTGGGAATTATTTTGTCAATAATAGAGCTTTAACATTGAAATCATAATTTTACCTTTTTAATCTTTTGTTATACACCCTCGTATCTTCACGATAAATAAAATATGATAATAAATGTATTGTAATATATTTTGTGCGTGACTTTATCAATGCCCTGTATATAATTTGATAGTATTTAATTAGCATCATGGTCCATAATGTATATTATTGTAAACATTTTACTGAAACTTTTAAAAAGGCATAATATTAATAATTTTATTTAAATTGTTATAACATAAATTAAATAGATATGAAGGAGAGTACTTTTTAATTATTTGTAATTATTATATATCTGTTAAATATAGTTATTATATAATACAATACATACTATAGTTACATTTCAAAGGGAGATACTATTTTTAAAGCATTTCTTTTTTTAGTTTCAACTTCAAAGCGGCATCATGACGGTGGTTTCCTTTTCAAATGATTTATTAGTGTTGTATGATTACTGCTGCATTTTTATAATAGTAAATATACATCATATCTAAACACCATTTTATAGTTAATTGATTTATACTGCAGTGGAAATGCCAACAATGTGATATTTTTCGTCAAACTTAATGAATACCATAAATGTTATAGAGGAAGTCGTTTAAATTTGAGTTTTTTTGCTCATCTCCAGATTTCGAAGAATTTATTTTACGCTCAGGATAATTAATTGTTTTAGCATTTTTCATATCACATTATCATTCTGTAGGGTGTATATCACACTGGCTTTTCTTGATACATTATGTGTGATATTATTACATATTATTACTTTATGTTTACTTAAATTATACCGCATACTATTAGTAAAAATCAATAATATATAGTTAGTAATAGTTGCGATATGTAATTTATGGAAACGTTGTTTTAATGGAAATTTTTCAACTAAATAGTTGGGTTCAATGTAAATTGAACTGACATTCTCCACTTTACTCGTGGTTATGTATAACAGTTTGATAATACATGAGTTTAGTTACTCCTAACAATGGCAATCCTAATCTGTGTGAATCTTTGAGAATTATAGTTATAACCGAAAAAGTAAAATAGGTTTTGTGCTTATTTTAGTGATATAAACTTGATGTAATATTTATTATTTGCAAGTTTTTTATGATTCATTATATCTTTAGTTTAATTAAAAGTAGATGTCATTAGATATTGTATATATTATGTACTTAATTGCTTTTTGTGGTGTTTATTTTGTTGGCTTGGTTTTTAAATAATGGTGACTACATAATTCTAATAGAGAACTTTTCTCATTATTTTTTACCGATTTTTTCGTTTTTACTTGCAAACGCCAAAAAATAATTCTCTGGCACATAATATATTCTTATAATAATTGACGAAAAAGTGTTATTTATTTTTATGCCTAAATCGCTATTTTGCTATCAACTATACTTTCTACTTGACAACTCTGTGCGCATTGATGATACAATCAATGATACGTAGGATTATGAAATAATCAGAATTTATTGAGCTTTGTTTTCTTTAAAGTTAAGTATGTTCACATTGTGTATATTGTGCTTGATGCATCAATTAATTTTGACTATCATATTGTAATCATTTTCCTAATTAGTTTGGCATTATTGTGTTTTTAATATTGCACATTTTAAACCACTTTTATGTAGTGTCATTATATATTATACTTGACTACCACTAATGTGACGTGATGTGATGTTTTATTTGTCTTTCCCTTTGTGTAAAAATAATCAATTATTAATATTTTGATCGAATCATTTATTAAACTTTGTTTTCGTTTTGCAGCTTAAAAAATCGACTAATTGATGTGTTTAACGATATGAGGTATTCTGTACATATTAGTTTGCATGTGTATAATTTACAAATCAGCTTTGTATTGATTAACTTATTATTGACAATTAAATATACATATCAGACAACTGTTTCGTCAATGATAATTAATTAATAAAATCATATTTAATTTTAGATGAATACTGAGGAATGGGATGCCAAAATCTCTTTCTATGGCTTTGGTGTAGTGTGTTTAGATTATCTTTCATATTTTACATTTTTTATACGAAGTTCAAGATTTTAAATTTAATTTTATTATATTACATAATATAATTAACATGCGTGAATTGATTTCCGAATTTCGTTTTGTATTATGTAGGTTATATAAACGTTATTTAAATTCTGTTTATTAAATACCCTTTTTCAATAATTAATGAACATAATGTACCAATGTAGAACACCTAATTAAATAATATGCAAATAAATATGTAACACTTAGCATGTAGAGTTATTTGAACCCTTCTCCAACACTTGTAAACATATATGCACAAAATATGTTACTGAATGTTGGTTTCATTATTTAGGCCTATGTTCTGCGATGCACATTATGTTAAAAATATAACACATTTTACTACTTCTGCGATTAATAAAAATATTCCGTCTATTGGGACGTGTTATAATATTAGTGAAAAAATTGGTAATAATAACAAAATCCGACGTATAATTCAAAGTGTTTAATTTCCATTATTGTTAACATGTCGTATATTAGATCATTATAGTTCTCAATATATCTTTTATTTAAAAATACATATAAAGCTGTAAACAACTTGTAAACTGGTAAAATGAGAACGAAAGGTATCTGACGACATGCAATCCTCAAATGTAACTCCAGTGGGATTCACACACACACACACACATATTTACGTATCTAGGGCGGCAGTGGGGAGAAGAAAACGCGCAAGAAGAGCAAGGCGAAGAGTCGCTACCTTCTGCGCATCACCAATATCAACAAGGAAGTCCACGACGACGGGACGGAGACTCAGCGGCTCACCTTCGCCATGCTGATGCCCGATAGGAAGGACCCGAACGTGGGCCAGGGGATCTGGAAGTGCTCCTTCGCGTGCAATCTCTCGGACAAGACTGAGGACTTCAAGATGCCCGTCGTGAGTGCTGTCTTCATTCATTCATTCGTCTATGCGCGTGTATGGAGGGTGGGTCGGGAGTTGTTTGTGACATTTGAGACGATATTTTAGATATTTAAAAACATTTATTTCATTTTGACGGGTCATTTGCGTTCAATAATATGGGTGATATTGATTTGTAATTCAAACAATATTTAAATACACATTATATAAATAATACAAATTCGACAGTGAAATAGTGAAAAGTTATTGGGTAAGCGGATTTATAATTAATGATGAAAATGTTGTTATATTTTGCTAAATACAACATTTTATGTTGGTTAATGCATTGTATACAATCTTACATTTTCTTAATGGAATAATCATATATATTATGTAATTATAATTATATATTTTTTAAATATAATAATCTTATAAAATTATAAGCAATTTAAATATCGACCGAAACAAGTTTCTCAATGATTCGTATTTTATACGTTTAAATATAATGTGACTAAACTTTCATTGCAGGAAAATGATTTACACTACCTATTTCCTTTATATTTATATTTATATTTAGTACATATATTTTTTGGACATGATCAAATAAATGAGACAATATTTTAAAACCCGACAAACGCAATATAACCCAATTTGAAGAAAAAGGATGAAACTTGGATTTTAAAGTCAGTCTGATCTAAAAGTATATTATAATCTAATGAGGGTATTATGGGTTAGTGGAATAATCAGCATTAACGACAAGGCATGAATTCATCGCACTTCTTTAGTATCGGAAATTCTGATTTAATATTACAAACTTATTGTTAGTTTGAATGTTGTATAATATTATTGCTTATTTTTTTGTAATAAATGATATCAAGTTATTAATCGAACAATTTAAAGTTGTATTTAGTTTTCAATAATTTAAGTATGTATGGTTGTAAAGATTTGAGCTTCTCACTTCACTTGATATAAAATATTCGAGTACAGCCCCCTTGTAATTAGCAAATAAAAACTAAAGAAACACAAAATCTTTTCCGATTTATCGCAAATATTATGTTATACGTTATGATCATATTTAGCATTTTCTTTGTTAAAACTTCGATGTATTTTGAGACCATATTACCTTAGATTAGAATTAGTTCTGTCAAGGTTTTAATGACTTTGGCATATTGATATTACATAATTGATTTGAAAATGACCAAAAGTTGTAAACATTTTATTGTAAATATTAAATGTAGGCAGGCCAGTGTACTGTATATTTTACATTTTGATGTACATTTTCGATTAGGATTTAATGCACTTTTAGAATTTTTTTGGAAAATATGATCCTCTAAGCGTGTATTCCTTGTTCGTTCTAGGACTGGTACTCGATATGAGAGTAAAACTATTTTCAACTCATTCTACAGTATTTTACTCTCTTACGAAGTTAATAAATTATAATTTATACAGTTTTTGAGTTGTATAGAGTCTACAGTAGAATTGCCAAGGTTTGAATCGTCGAGGGATTGCTTACGGGGGAAGATAAAATACCCATTTTTGTCAGACTGTCACTTTTGAGCTGAAATTTTCACATTATATCGTTAAAATGAAAGTTAACGATATGAGTTAAGTTTAAAAAACGTTAGCTATTATTGAACTAAATTTTGTTCAGTGTTTAGATAAGTATATATAATAATATTATTACTTAATTAATTAATTATTCAACATATTATGTTCTCACGATAAGAATCAATAATTGTATAAATAATATCAATAATTATATTGATATTTACATTTAAACTTTATATAATATGGACTGAATCAAAGTTTGGTAATTTTAAATGATAGATGTAACAATATTAATTCAGTTTGAACTATATTTTTTCAATATCAGTAATTATTGTCGCTATTATTACAATAACATTGACTTGTATTAGTAAACAATTATATTTATAAAATAAGATTGTTTCAGTAACTTTTGTAAAATGTTAACTATTGAAATAAGTTTAAAAATTACTTAAAATTTCCTTTTTGAATTTAGCAATAGTAGCTCATTTAGAATACTAATTTGTGAATAGTTTAATGAAAATACAAAAAATAGTTTATTTTTAAACCGTGGTAAGCAGATACGATTTTTAATTAATTAATCTACGTGTTAATATTTGTCGAAACCCTCTACTGAGAAGATACTAAAATATAATTATGTTATTAATGACAGGAAGCTAGGAAACAATGTTTTCCAAATTAAAGTTATTGTATACTGTATAACATTATACCTACAATATACCTTCCATGATATCTGTATTATATTATTAATACATATTACAAAATCTCTTTGTATAAACTAAGACAAATGCAATGTTATAGATTTATTTGTTCACACGCTTTATCGGTCAGCTGACTGCTACGGTACCATAGTCATCCTAGGAGATTGAATAAAACGAAAGAGGATTTTATTTAATATAATATTTAATAACACAACGACATAATATATATTTAAATCAATCAAAGAACATTCAGCTACACCAGCTTAAAACAAATTATTAATAAAAATATAAGAAGTCACGTCACCACTCCCTCTCTCCCCCGACAACAATTCCACCCAGTTCGAGCGGGAAGGCTCTGAGCCCTCCACCGAGGACAAAGACGTGGAGCTCGCCCTCCACCAGACCGTGACCATCATGCTGCGCTCCCTCTGCGCCGACATCACCTCGATCCGGCTCAACGAGGACTACACTTTCTACCCGGTGCCCACCACCCTGGGCCAGGCTGAGAGCACCTCGCCCCTCCCGGTGCTCACGGCCTCGACCAATCAGAGCTCGACTAGTGAGGCGACCACCGCTACCGCCACCACTGCCTCGCGACTGCCCCAGCTGGTTGAGGGGGAGGAGTTCAGGGGGGCTGGGGACCGGGATATGCAGCAGTCGGGTGGGTTTTGCTACACAGACACTGCTTCAGCTGGCTTGATTGATTACATCACGTGATTAGGCAGTTCCCTGTATCTCGTAGATAATATTGCACCTCTCCAAAATTAAAAAAAGGCTGATAATTTGACAGATATACATCCTTATACCGCGTGTACTTGAAATTCAATAGTACTCTATATAGTTGAATATGATTAAATTTGACAAGTTTACTAAAATATACTTGAATTTTAACAGTACATTGTATAGTAACAACAAATTATAATCTTTATTTTTATAAAATTATAAAAAATAAATTTTGATAGTAATTGTTTGTATTTGTTGTAATTATATTACAAGGTTACTAGGCATATTATATTGGTTATAAAGTAAAGTTATATAAAACCATGTATTTTTTATGTATGTCATAGAAATTAATGTGGAATAATATATAATATGGAATATATGAGTTTTAAATCTATATTGTTATTATAGATTTAATATTATGTAAATAAATAGTCAATTTGAACGAAATAACTAACTAAATTTGCCTTTTAGTTAATTACAATAAAATGAATAGCAGCTCATTATGCTGTTATTACCAACATTAATATAAAAAATGATTTATTATCTTATAACCAATTTATAGCAACAATAATTCTACAAAAGGTGTAATTATTATAATGTGATATTCTTTGGTATATTATTATGTAACACAGTACACAAAAGTATGATGCTGGAGGTCACTTGTTCAGGAACCACAACCCTCTACTCCCCTCCTACTTACTAACTAACTAACTTACTTACTAACTACTTACCTACTTACTTACTTACTTACTTACTTACTACCTCCTGCTTACTAACCAACTCTATCAGATTTACAAAAATGCTACTTTTCATAATATTATAAATAAGTTGCTTTTTATCACATGTGCATAAAGGTTCATGCTGTAGTTTAGTGCATTTATTTTAGCAGTCTCCACCCAATAAAACACCCATTGGGGGCTTCAATCTCTTCAGAATAAATAAATTGATTATAGCTCAGGGTTCGTGGGATGTTATTATCTGTCATTATCCGTTATTATCTGGGATTAATTATCCGTCTATTAGTAGCTAATTATCCGTCTATTTGTAGCTAATTATCCTTCTTTTAGTAGTTCATTATCCGTATATTAGTAGCTAATTATTCATCCATTAATAGCTAATTATTCGTCTATTAGTAGCTAATTATCCATCCATTAGTAGCTAATTATCCGTCTATTAGTAGCTAATTATCCGTCTATTATAAGCTAATTATCCGTCTATTAGTAGCTAATTATCCGTCTATTAGTAGATAATTATTTGTCTATTAGTAGCTAATTATCCGTCTATTAGTAGCTAATTATTCGTCTATTAGTAGCTAATTATTCGTCTATTAGTAGCTAATTATTCGTCTATTAGTAGCTAATTATTCGTCTATTAGT